>CAMZMU010000052.1:41260486-41560754 GCA_947311845.1 Poa pratensis
TACGGATCACAAAGACCAGTGGTTGAGTTCATTGTGGCACGTGGACAGTATGCTCCCAATGGACAAGCTGTAGTCAGAGGAGACAGGAGAAACTTGAGTCATTTCACAAGCCTATGTTTGATCTTGCCGCAAATGTTAAGTAATAATAATAAAGTTATCTGAATATATTTTGCCAAAAGAACTCACGCAGCATGCAAGTGAGACCCCGGGGACAGAAGAAGCCCTCGCAACACGGCTGACAGTTGGTAGTTCTCAGCGGAATCGTGTCGTTGTTGCTGGGGACAGGGTTTGAACCAACAGAGCAACCCCATCCTGGCTCACAACCGGACGCCCAAGAGGACCGGCCACAGTTTATGTTTGTCTTCAGGAAGAGATTCTTCTCTCCTTTCGCGTCGTACAGGCTTGTGAAGTAGAATTTCGCTTCTGCCGGCGTGCATAAACGCTGCGCCATATCACCTGGGAGCATATTTCTCACATCAGACACCTTATATTGTAATCTGAAACTAGTCGCTTTTGTATGATGCAATGTGAAAAAGGATGTGACTATAGACCCAATAACAACATAACAGTTTTCTAATAGCAAAAAGGATTTTTCAGGTGGGAACTCGGGAAGTCAGTATGCTGTTTTCCCTGTAGAATAAGATATTGAAAATGAAAAATTAAATAGGAAAAGCCAGATTTTTTTTTCAGACAATGTGATAAGTCAAGCTAGTGGCTAACGCGTGACAATCATAGAAACGATCAGCCAGCATTATTTGGCGTTGATCATGTCAAACCCAACGGGTTCGAGGTCACACTCAAGCATGACGTAAGATGTAAACTGTAGTTTCAGAACTCCACTTGTGTCCTTGACACCAAGTCTCTCTCAGACCCTTTCACCCTGAAGAAAAAATGTGCAGGACGACAAACTCAATCCGAAAGAAAGAAGCCGTCTTCTTCCACATGCGTTGCTTCCAGCACACAGATAGTACGAGTTTACGGCAACAGATATGGTTTTCGTTACCGCACAAAAGGCATCGATGTGCTATAGGATGGTAAAGCACGATCATTAGTGCCCACAGACACGTTAAGAAATCCGGGTGCATTGGACCGGAGCATTTGGACGTGTTCCACTTGCATCCAGTCCGGCCGGTGAGAAGACGATCGAGACACGGTTAGCCGTCACTAGCAACTAATTTAATCAACGGACCAGCTGGCGCAGCGAAAAGAGATGATTCAACTCGCTGAGAATATTTATAAAAAATAATAATGGAGGAAAGCAAGCAAGCAAATCCGCATCGAGCTTCGAGCACTGGTCAACGAACCAAGACCCAAATCGAGAAACGCGTCATGGAAGCAATTCATCGAGCACATGAGCTGCACGAATCAATCAAGCAATCGGAGAGCCCAGGACGGAGGTGGTGCGTGTTGGGATGGGAGGAGTGTGGTACCTCTGGTTTCGGTGAGGCACTTGGTGACGAAGTCGAGGTTGGAGGTGTAGTTGAAGGCCTCGTTCCAGTCCTCCACCCTGCGAACCAGCAGATGAAACACAGCCAGGATCAATCGCCGCCGAATTCTTGTGCTCTATCTACGGGGGAGAAAGGTAAAAAAAACAGAGCAAAGGTAGAGCACAGCAGGATCGGGCAGCATAAGAGAAGGAGAGAGGACTGACGGGTCGGCGACGCAGAAGCTGAAGCTCTCGGAGATGGTTTTGGCGACGTCCTTGGTGAGCCCCGTGAGCTGGTCCTCCACGCCCCGCAGCTCCGGCGGTGGCTGCTGCTGCTGCCCGCTGGCACCACCCGCGAACACCGCGAGCGCGAGCAGGAGGAGGGTGGCGACCCGCCGCCGGTACCGGGAGGGCCTGCCATCGCGCATTCCGACGCAGACGAGACGCCGCAGCAGAGAAGGGAGCTGGTACTCCGGGAAGGAAGAGGGAAGAGAGGCAGAAGAGGAGGAGCAGCAGAGTCGGGGAACTGTCATGTGCGGGGGTTTAAAACGAGGGAAATGATGCACGCACGCGCGTACAGCGTCCATGATTTGAAAATTCCTCGGAGGAATGGATAAACAAAAGAGTTGATCCGGTGGCGGGGTTGGTGGCGACGCTCTGCTTTTTCCCGGCTTGGATCCGACCGTGGACCGTGCCAGCAATTTTGTAATGCGGTTTCCTCTTCTTTTGATAAATACAGTACTACTGTACTGTACTACTGGTATCAGTTCTAAAAATAAAACATTTTTCTACTGTATGGGTATTTGTTTTACGGTTGCCCCAATGCTGTGCTCTAGCTCGGCTTGCTTGCAATTTCCGGGTCCTGGATCCGGTCGTGGACTGTGCCAGCAATTTTGTAATGCGGTTTCGTCTTCTTCCGATAAATATCTTTTTTCCAAGATACTATTTGTTTTTGTGTGCGTGTGTAGATTGAGAACCGGCTATGGGTTAACCGGTCACAGTGTTTTGTGGCGGCGTGGCGGTGGTCTGGGTTTCTCTCGTACAAATTAGACGTAAAAGATGCGGTTCCAGACTTGGAGTGCAGATTTCGTGCTCCCCAGCAACGGTAGGATCTGGTTTCATAGCACTCGGTGTACCAGTGTAAGAGTGTTTACCAGAGCAACAGGAACTCAAGTCAAATTGCAAACCAATCTGTGGTTGGATGGTTAGGAGGGTGGTTGTGCCCTCAACCCACCAGAGTTCAAACCACAGGTTTGACACTGTGTGTTGTATTTAGGCGGAATATTCTTTCAGTGGGAGGCGACGTTCCCGTCGACAGCGAGGCGTCCGTGGTGACTTCGTCAATCTCAAGACTCAATCCGCCGGCTCAGTATTTCGGAGGTGCTCATAGGGGTAGGGTGTGCGTGTGTGCGTTCATAGGGGTGAGTGCATGCGCGTGTATGTGAGCGTCTGTGTTTGTACTGTGTTTCTAAAAAAACTCAAGTCAAATTTAGGTATTTTATTGCTAGAAGTTACCGGCAACAAACCGCAACCACGACTAAATCCATTAAATTCGCTCAGAAAACAAGCTATTTGGTTCCTCAATAGTTGTCAGGTACAAATTTATCATTCAACTTGATGTCCTGTGGATTTGACCCCTCACATCACCGGAAAGGGTTTTTATGATGGTACCACGGCGCTATTCTGCACAAGCACCAATCACGTGAGCAAAGGTCATCTTGTTATAAAATTTTGAAGGACATGGACAAACAGAAAATACTCTGGAGAGCCATGGAATTTGGTACGGCTAATAAATTTTTACTCAGAAATTCATTTAATGCCTTTCACTACATTTTGGTTTCAAAATTTTAAAAAAATCCATGTCATCTCTAATTTTCTTTTAGTTTGCAATGTTAAATTTCTGATAGGTTCTTTAAATTTCTAGATATCCAAGAAACAAATATTCATATTGTTTTTAATATTTTCTTTATTTTAATATACTACATAACAATGTATTTCGTTGAGTATTCCAAAAGATAAAATCATGTTCATTTTTTTATTTTTCCCTTTTCTAATGATTCTCCTTACTTATTCATATGTTGATAAGACGCGTTTAACCATCGCTACGTCATGGTCAGACCAATTTAAATATATCAAAGGACCCAATCTAAATTGTTTTGATATTTGAGACACCAACTACACCATATTGGTGACCAATGCTGGATTTTGATATACAATGTCGTATTGTACTTTTCTTAGGGATACATATTTGTAGAAAATGATTGTTAATATGGGTTTATTATATATCTTAGAATCAACATGTGTGGAAATGGAAGAACTCATTCGATGTATTTGGCCTGAAAGCGTTTCAGCTAGACTTGGTTAGAATATCGAGGGCTCTAGTGAGATATGATTCTAGCATATTTCAGAAACAAGACAACTGAATTTGATATGTAAATAACTAGTTGAAGTTATAGTTGCATATTCTACATGGATTGGGGACTACATCTTGCTATCAACTGTTATCTCATCAACACCGAAATGATCATCTACCACTAAAATAGGTAAATCTATTTTAGTAAGACACATATAATTAAGGGTTATTTATCAGGCTGCCCTCAGTTGGTACCAACTACTTAGTTTTGCCCTAGCGCCGAATGGTGCTCAGTTTTGCCCCTAGTCTGTGCGCAAGGATTCGTTCCGTCACTCTTGCCGTCTCCGTCAGGTCTGCTGACTTGTGGGACCCTTGACTTATAGGACCCAGAAGACAACCGCGGCTTGTGGGACCCATTAGAGAACCGTTGTCGACCGTTGGGAACATTGGGCCCACCACTTATCCACGTACGCACTGCGTGGGTCCCACCTCAGGGCAGTTAGAAGAGAACCTCGCCCGTCCCCGACCTCCCGACGGCGCCATTGCTTCCCCTCCCCTTGCCGCATCCTTCTCTCCCTCTTCTCCGGCGACGAAGCGCAGATGTCTGTCTCCTCCGCCGCGCGGTCACAATGGCCGCGGTATGGTGCAGTGCCGCTGACACGGTGCCCAGACTGCCCACGCCCAGAGCCTCTCAAACGTTGGGTCAGCAAGACCGGCGACAATGGCAATCTTGGTCGCGAGTATGTCAGCTGCTTGAGCAAGATGCACGCCGGAAGGGATGGGCAGGTATAGATCTCAGTTCTTTCGCATCCTTTTGCTTTGATTTCACCGCAATTCGTTTTTGCTCGTCGAATTTGGGAAATTTTGAATTTAGGGTTCATGTTGCTGTTTTCAGATCCTGAAGAAATGTGGCCATTTCGAGTGGATGGATGATTATTTAGAGAGGCTTATGTTTGAGGGCTACATTGATTCGATGGGGGGCTGCCGCCGGTGGGCGTGGAGATGGGGGAAAGCTCGGAGATGGGTGCGCCCGGTGCTGACAGAGAGGTGAAGAGGAATGCGCGCAATGGTGAACTGCCCGGGCTGCCCTCGGAGTCCGAACTGAACCAGGAACTGAAGAAGATCAAGAAATATCTAAAGCAGATGGTTGATTTGCAGAAGCAAGCAAATATGATGGCTGGTGGATTTTATTGTTGCATCGTTGCTCTGTTTTTCGTTTACTTGTTGATCCGTCGTTAGGGCAGAGGACGCGATCTGTGCGCCATGCCAAGTTCGTGTCACTTAATCGAATGCCGCAGCAATTTGTTAAGTTTCTGAATTTGTTGACTCTGTCTGTGTTCTTAAGTTAACTTCAGTCGACAGTTGTGTTTTCCTTACAAAAAAACGTACTGGGCTGCCAGAGTAGATGTTGGGCCGTGACGAGTAGATGTTGGGCCGTGACGTTTCTGAATTTTGCTTATGTCCTGTAAAATAAAAAAACGTACTGGGTTGCCAAATTTTGCATAGAGGCACACATACATTTACATGTTTTAGCTAGTTTGTAACAAATTTTGCTTAGAGGAAATCATATTTACTTGTTTTAGTTTGTTGTAACAAATTATGCTTTTTCTCTTGTATTTTTGTAGGGAAATGGTAGCACCCGTTGCCGAGCCCACATGTACTTGTTTTAGCTAGTTGAAACAAATTTTGAATTTTGTTACTAGTTCCATTGTATTAGCCTTTGAATTTTGTTACTTTTATGGCAAATGGCAAATGGCATGTTAGAAGCTAATTTTGTTCCATTGTATTAGCCTTTGAAAAATAATGCAAACACGAGCTAGTTTATATTAGCACGGATATGGGGCATATATACCCAAGTACAAATATTAAACCGACCCAAATTACATATATTAAACAAACCCATTACATTTCATAAAGGGCCCAATATAGAGGGCCCACCCAAACCCTAACCCTAACCGCCGGCGCCCCTTCGTCTGCGGGCGCCCTTCCGTCCTCCGGCCAACCGCCGGGGGTTGGCCTACTTCCAGTCCGCCGCCCTGTTCGCCCTCTCGCGGATGGCCAAGTCCCGGGCATTGGCCTCCCGCGTCTCGTCGTCCGCCTTCTCCCAGCCATCTTGATGCGGCGCCACGTCGCCTTCTCCTCCCTCCTCGCCTCCGCCTCCTCCTCCTTCTTCTCCGCCCTCAGCTGCTTCTTGAGGCGGCGGTTCTGCTCCTCGACGGAGCGGCGCTCGGCCCTGTCGACGCGGTCGGGGTCGGGGTGGTGGACCCAGGCGGTTGACACGTACTGATCCTTGCGCTTCCGCTTGGGAGCTTTGGGAACGATGCCCAGCTGCTCCGGCGTCCACTCCGGCTCGTACCAGGGCCGAGCCTTCGGGTGGTTGTCCTCGTCGCTGACGGACTCGGGGCTGGAAGGGATAGAGTACGTCGAGCCCATGGTTAGAGGGAGGAGGAGGCAAAGGGGCTGGAGAGGGATGAGAAGAGGGAGGAGGAGGCAAATGCACTATTTAAAGACCCGATGAGGTGTGAATTAATTGGTGTAGATGAAGAAGCAACTGTGTGAAAACGTAAGATAGCTAGTTGAAGATGCAGGGTAGATGAAGAAGCAACGTTGGTCTCCTCTGCGTAGGACAGGCTGAGATGCAGGGTCAGCGCTCTGCGTGCATTAGGCGGTCAAAGCGGTGCCTGCGAAAATAGGATGCGACGTAGCCTGCATGCGTGCATTAATGCAAAGAGGTGAAAGAGATGAACATCCAAAGTCTCACGCCAAAGTCTGCGTCGCTGCGTGCATTAATGCGTGCATTTTCTGAAACGAGGCGTGCAGGGCTGCGTCGCTGCAAATAGCGCTGGTGCGATGCGACTCATTTTTCTGAAACGAGGCGTGCAGGTCAAAGCGGTGGCTGAAAGAATAGCTAGGATGCGACGTGACCCTAGCTGCATGCGACTCATTTTTCTGAAACGAGGCGTGCAGGTCAAAGCGGTGGCTGAAAGAATAGCTAGGATGCGACGTGACCCTAGCTGCATGCGTGCATTCTTAATGCAAAGTGGTGCGACGCGACTCCTCCTTCTGAAACGAGGCGTGCAGGGCTGCGTCGCTGCAAATAGCGCTGGTGCGACGCGAAACTAGGCGTGCAGGGCTGCGTAGAGGGCTGGGCTGCATGTCTGCATGCATCGGGCTGGTGAACGGGGCCCACTAGTCAGTGGCCGTTGTTGCATGCAGTTACATTGAGACAAAACACGGAGTCAACCACCCAGTCGATGCACCGCGTCATTTTCAATCGTTTGATCGTAAGGAACGGTGCAGATCGAGCGCAGCCACCGATCCAAACCCGAGCATTTGCAGCCAATCAGAGCGCAGATCGAGCGCAGCCAATCAGAGCGCAGCCGCGGATCGGCAGTCACATGCGCACGGATCTAACCCGAGCGCCAGATCTGAACCATCCACGCACTGATCAACGGCACAGAAGGGGTAGGGGTTTCAGACGGGGTTTAGAGGGGTTTAGAGGGGTTTTGAGCTGCCAGCTAGGGTATGGCATAACTAATTCAAAAAAAATCAAAACATGCTCAAACCAACGCACATAGTCTTATAATGTTGTATAGCAACTAGAAAAAAATATAAACATAGTTTCCGTCAATTTTTTCGAAAAAGTGTCAAATCAAGCGAAAATTTCAAATGAGCATAATTAATTCAAAAAAATCAAAATGACATGAGACCAGCGCCCAATGTTGTTATATGTGATATAGTTGCTAGAAAAAAATATAAACATGGTTTATGGATAAATTATCGAAAATGGTTTCCACAAAAGAGCTATCTTGTATAGACTTGTTTAGAGTTCAATACTAGAGCGATGGTTTCAAATGAGCATAATTAATTCAAAAAAATCAAAATGACATGAGACCAGCGCCAAATGTTGTTATATGTGATATAGTTGCTAGAAAAAAATATAAACATGGTTTATGGATAATTGATCGAAAATGGTTTCCACAATAGAGCTATCTTGTATAGACTTGTTTAGAGTTCACTACTAGAGCGATGGTCTCAAATGAGCATAATTAATTAAAAAAAATCAAAATGACATGAGACCAGCGCCAAATGTTGTTATATGTGATATAGTTGCTAGAAAAAAATATAAACATGGTTTATGGATAATTGATCGAAAATGGTTTCCACAAAAGAGCTATCTTGTATAGACTTGTTTAGAGTTCAATACTAGAGCGATGGTTTCAAATGAGCATAATTAATAAAAAAATCAAAATGACATGAGACCAGCGCCCAATGTTGTTATATGTGATATAGTTGCTAGAAAAAAATATAAACATGATTTTTATCTGTTTTACATATGATTTTCTATTAAACCATGTTATTTAAATAAAAAATAAAAAAATAGAAGAATTATTCAAAACATAATGAAACTTCAGATTTACACTATATAGGTAGAATAGATGTCTAGGAAATTAATTTGGCTGATTTAGACAAGATGCCAAAAAAAGTTGAAGCACAAATGGGGGTATTTACCCTAGCTTCGGACCTCATTTGAAGCACATTTCTCATGAGAATAGAGCGATGGTTTCAAAAGAGCATAAATAATTCAAAAAAAATCAAAATGACATGAATCCAACGCACAATGTTGTTATATGTGATATAGTTGCTACTCAAATTTATTTGGATAATTTAGACAAGGTCGAATTTTTCATGAAATTACAAATGGGGGTGTTTACCCTAGCTTCAGACCTCATTTGAAGCACATTTGCCTCAAATTTTGCCATGACTTGGTTCAACATCATCCAACATTATTCAAACATCATCCAAACTATGTTCTAACATAGATACATCACCAGTCAACATAAATACAACATTATTCAACAGAAATACAACATCATTTGGATCCAACTTAGTCTAAATAGCGTCGGGGCTTCTTTGTGATCCTTGGCTGTTTTGGTGGCCCTTTGCTCCTTGTGCTCATCGTGCTCACAGCTTCTTGTCTTCTCCTCTTGGTAGTCGGTACCTTCTTCTTTGAAACTACACCAGAGCTGTACAAAACATAAAGGTAAGTGGGATCATGATAAATGAAAAATGAAAACTAGTGAGATCATGGCAGGATTTACATACCCATCTGAAAATGAAACTTCGACTGGATCATCCAGTGGATCATCGACTGGAGCATCCAGTGGATCATTTGAAGCATCATGGACTGGAGCATCGACTGGAGCATCCAGCGGATCATTTGAAGCATCATGGACTGGATCATCATTTGAATAATCATTTCGATCATGGACTTGATCATCATTTTCAAATGCTGCATCATCTGAATCACTTGACTGCTGACCAAAATTTTCAAATGCTGCATCCGGCAGCTGACCATCATTTTCATCAGGAATACTCTCTCCAAACCCTGGATCCACTGTGTTATCACAATATTTGCCGAAATGACCAGTCCCACCACACCTTGTGCACTTACGCACCCTCGCTCCAAGTCCACCTCCTTCATTGCGACGTCGGTGTCGAGTCTTCCTCGGTCTACCTGCAGCTCTCTTCAGAAGTGGAGCACAAAGTTTGAATCCAGGGTCCACTCTATCCCATTGCTGTTTTCCCTCCAAAGCAGGCAAGGCATGTGCATATGTGGCTCTGAACATTGCAACAGAGTAGTAATCATGCACATACTGCTGTATATTCCCTGCTGGACCTGAGATAGAAGTGATGAAAAACAAGGCATGAATGCATGGCAACCCAGTTATCTGCCATTGCCTACAACTGCAAGTTTTATCTTCTAAATCCACTGGATATCTCCATTCTTTGTTAGCTTTATCAAAGACTGATACCTCTGATTTGGTATCCGAGATAAATCTCATGTTCATTATCAAGCCTTCTGTTTTTTGCTTCAATACCTTCATCACAGCCGGGATAATAATGTGGCCCATGAATTTTGCATTAGCTATTCCAAGACGAAAATGAAATTTCTCGGCGTATTCTATCCTTATCCTGTCAAGCAAATCCACCAAATAAAGATCCTTTAGTTTCCGGATCGTTGAGTTGAAAGATTCTGCAAGATTATTGTGCACATAGTCAACTTTGCTCAGTTCACTGAATTGGCTTCTGGCCCATAACTTCGAGTGGTGTGTTTCCAAGTATTCCTTCACTTTCTTATTTGTGTATAACTGCCTCATGTGGTAGTTGTGCTTCCTCACACTGCAAGTCAAAGATGCTCGCCATAAATTGTCGGTAAAAAACTTTCCTTTGAATTTCTTCACAAAATTTGCAGCAAGGTGACGCATGCATTCCCTATGCTCTACTCCTGGGAACACATTGTCCACGGCCACTTCTAAACCCTTGCATGCATCTGTGTGAATTACCAACCCATTGGGATGTGAAATAGCCCGGCGCAGATTCTGCAAAAACCATGTCCAGCTCTCCTCAGACTCTGTCTCCAGCACACCGTAGGCAACTGGAAAAACAAAATTGTGTGCATCAACTGCACAAGCTGCTACTAACTGTCCTTTAAACCTCCCTGTGAGAAAAGTAGCATCAATAGCCAAATAAGGCCTGCAGCCTACCAAAAAACCCATTCGACAAGCTTCAAAGCACACAAAAACCCTCCTAAAGCATTCCTTCGTCCTTGTCACTCCCTTCACTGTGTACTCCACGGAGTGGTGATCAATGTCAACAATACTACCTGGGCTTGTCCTCTCCACTTCAGCTTTGAATGAATACAACAATTCAAAACTTTCATTCCAATTACCATGGATAGATTCCATAGCTTTCTGTTTACCATTGAACACCCTCATGTATGGTAAATCTATCTTGAACTTGTCTTTGATTTTTGTCTGCAATTCCTTTGTACCCACTTGATGGTTTTCTGCCACCCATCTTTTTACTTCATCCGCCACCCATCTTGACTTGGCTCTACCGATTGTTTCCTTCCTAAGGGTTGATTCTTGGCATGTGTGGGAAAAGGGTTCACTTTGACCTGAATATTGGTGCTACCACGCATTTTAGATGTTTGCATCCTCCATTGACAATCCTCAGACTCACAGTGCACGGTGTAGCGCCTTTTATCGCTCTTGTCAACTGTAAACGCACGTTCTGCCTTAATGCAGTACGTCACAAGTGCATTTCTACACTCAGCCATGGAAGCAAAAATGCAACCTTCTGCCATATGAGGGTTCTCAGGGTCCCATTCAACAGGTGGCCGGTCTTCCTCCTCTTCAAGGTCACTGTCAGACTCATATTGGATTTCAGCCCGAGATGTCCGTCTTAAAGTCTGAAGAACATCAGAATATAGCCTCTCTTCATCATCCGCAGAAATGTAGGCATCAGACTCCACTTCAACAGGAACCCTTCTCCCAGTGCCCACACTTGTCGAGCCACCACGTCGAGTTGGTTTTGAACTGTTCTGGCTAGAGTTGGCAGTACAACGTGATGGTCCTGCCCGAGAAGATGAACCCGCCACCGTCTGTCCAACTGCCGGCACAACCACATCATTTTGCAGCCTCACATGAAAATTCTCTGCCTCCTTATGCTTAGCAAACATGGTAGCGAGCTCTTCATCATTACTAATTTGGATCCAATCTTTTCCCCCATCAAAGTATCTAAATTCCACTTCATCATGCAAACCCCAAGGATATGGGCTGCAAATTACCTCCCCAAATTGTCTGAAACTCCAATTACAATCCATTGGCACCGAATAACTGAAACCTCCTTTGAATTTCTTCTTATTGTCTGCATCGACGATGTAGCGGTCCCTTCTAATGTTCACCAAGAAAGCAAACCGCAACTCCATCCTAACCCACGAAAAACAGAGACGCAATCAGCTGCAAATCAATGGCATCCCATGTCGAATCGACAATTCAAAGCTCAGTACTTACCCAATGGGAACCCAATCGTGGACGCGGTGTGTCTCCGGACCCAGGTCGCCGCCGCTCTCCATTTCATTGCTATCCTTTTCATTGCTATCCATTTCGTCGAGCAGGTGGCGGACAGAGTGGTGGAACGAGCGCCCCACCAGCGGCGTCGCAGGACGGTGGCGGTGAAGCAGGTGGCCACGCGGAACGGCCGCGGCGGTGCAGGTGGTGCTGGAGGCGGCGCAAATGGGTGCTGCTGGCTGCGACACAGGTGGTGGTGGGAGGTGGTGCTGGCGGAGGATCAGGTGGCGGTGGCGGTGGATCAGGTGGCGGTGGAGCAGGTGGTGGTGGCGCCGCAGGTGGTGGTGGTGCCGCAGGTGCTCGTGGTGCCACGGGGGTGGTGCGGCGGTGGCGGCGGCGATAGCGGCAGCGCACGACGCACGACGGCGGGTCGCGGCAGCGCACGACGGCGGGTCGGGAGGCTCGGGTGTGGACGATTCAGCAAAGTCAACTCACTGCGCGGTCCCACCTGTAAGCTCCGGACGACTTCAAACACACTGGGCGGTCCCACCTGGAAGCTCCGGACCCACTTCACTAACGCCACCAGACGGAATCGAGTTCAAACTCACCGTTTCGACCTCTCCATAGTTGCTGCGCACGAGGTAGGGGTAAAACTGAGCACCATTCGGCGCTAGGGGCAAAACTGAGTAGTTGAGGTCCGCTGTGGGCAATTCGATAAATGACCCTATAATTAAATCATAGGATGTCATTGCCGGTGGGCCCGGGAAATACAACCAACCTATTGGCTGGTTGTTCTTTTTTCCGGAAATAACATAACCTCGATCTCGGCATCAGTAAATGCACACAACAAATATTTATCAGGAAGCTATCGCCATTGTCTTACATAGTAGTAAAATTTGGGCGTGAAGCTGAACCAAAGCAATGGAAAAAAGAAGACGGGGTCATCCTGTTTAGCTGTAGGCTAGGGAGAGCGTGACCATGAGGGCTCATTGGCGGCGTGGTTTCTGCCCATCTACTCATCTTTACTGCGTAACCTCTATATGTGTCCTGACCAATAACCATCTGAAACAGAGGTCATGAGTGTGACTTGTAACACGGTTTGAACTTTGAAGTGATATATTCATGTGGGGAACCTTTTTCCATGATTGGTAAAACCAATGGTTCGACGAATTCGCATACTCCCTCCATTTTAAATTATAAAATGTATTAGACATTTCAATATTAGACTAGATACTTACTGAAATAGGTGAATCTACACATTAAAACACATTTAGGCATATCTAAATCTGAAAATAGATAAATCATCTTATATTTCAGAATGAAGTGGTATTTTATACTATAGTTAATTTATTTTGGATAACGCACGCACGATAATTAACCCTGCAGGTGGAGAAGCGTTCAAACCTGCAGATTAGGCGGTCGGCCTCTCCGCTGGTCCTCGATGGCATGTTACCAAATCAATCAAGCGAACCAAAACCATCAAACAACAATAATTGAAGAAGAAAAAGAACCTTCGGTTCTTTCTTGGATCTTTCTCTAGCTATTAGGTTTGACTTTGACCGCCCCGGCCACGACTTGGATCGGTCAGGAGTACAAAGTACTCATGCGCGTCAGGGATCAGCACGTGATTTCCCTCCTGAGGTTTCTCAGTTCCAGATCGCACGCCGCGATGTTTGATCTCATCTCATTGAATAGTTCATTAGTAGTAATAAACTTTTAGTTAGTTAGGAGTACTGCAACTAGTGATAAAAAGATCGGATTGGATCGGATATTGCTATTTCCATTTGTTTTACCATCCTTTTCTTGTCGGATTGGAAACGCAGTGGATAATTGTTGGATATGGATTATATTGGATTACAGATATAAAGCGGATTTAGAACAGACTCTGGAAGCGGATAATCAAATAAATACACACACATAAAAAATATAAGTATGTTTTTTATGCAAACAAAATGACCAAAAAGCGTGTAACACTAGAATATCAAAAATTGAACGCTTGTTCGTACAGTACAACAGCTTGTGTGTTGGCACAATGTCACAATGATCCAAAGGTAACCGAACACATTAACAATAAAAAATAAAAATGTAAATGCGTAATTGGGCTAATTTATCGGATAATCCTATTGAGGACGACAGATAATCCGCAAAATAAATGTCGGATATTAGCAATACCATGTCCGCTACCAAATTTACCGGATATCCTTTTGTCTAATATCCACATGTGAGATGGATATCCGACGGATTTCTAAATCTACATACCATATTCTCAAAAAAGAGGCAGATGCGCATTTGGAGCAGAAAATATCCGTTCCATTTACATCCTAGCAAGACGGGTCTGCGTCATGCAATACGCACACAGCAATGACATTGGCGATTGCATCAGCCATCAGGTAGTTTACTAGTTGAATTTGGGCGCGGCGTCACGCCGCGCTGTTTGTTCCTTTGTCTAATTATATTAAAGAATGCATGATATAAGCATTGAGTAATTTTAATTCCATAATTATATAAAGTTTATTTTGATTGTATCCAAATAGTAACCAAATTAAAATGTTCAAATATGTTTTTCAGTGATATTTAATTTAAGACCATAATGAGTGGGAACGCGTACAAATATTCACAAAATTGGAATGTTCAAATATGTTTGCATTATGCCGTAGGTAGGATATATTTTTGTGAGTTTGGTGGTATATTGTAGAGTATCTCCATTTTTGTTTAACAAATTTGAATGTTCGAGTATGTTTCTATTATTTCAATAATATTAAATCTAAGTGCATAATGAGTGGAAGTGCACATCTAGTGAATTGAATTTCATATTTAGAGAAAGTCCATCTAGATTACATCCAAATATGTATCAAATTGAAATGTTCAATTTACGTACATAATTACAGGAAGTGCATTAGGTGGGCATTTAATAAATTTAACACCACATAATGAGGGGAAGTGCATTTGTTTCTTGGTCAAATATTCACAATTCGAAATATTTAAACATGTTTGGTGCACATTTATTGAATTGAGGTCCATATTTAGAGAAAGTCCATCTAGATTACAGACAAATATGTACGAAATTGAAATGTTCAATTTCAGTCCATAATTAGAAGAAATACATTATGTGGGCATTTAATAAGTTTAACTCCACATAATTAGAGGAAGTGCATTTGTTTTTTGTTCGAATATTTGCCAACTCAAAATCACTGTTTAACATATCTTCCTATATTTTGATAAATCGGCCGACTTATCTCATCTCAGTGTATGATCGATAAAATAAACCAACCCCGATTTATCAACCAATATGTTGATAAATCAGTCGACATACTGATATTTCCAACATTGCTCAACATAACTAAACATGTTTGCTTTTTGGGCATGAATACTTAGCATTTATTTTTCTGAGCAATTCGATGTATTTTCCATATTTTCCAATTGGTATTTATAGGAATACTTGAATTTTCTGATTTTCTGGTCCAAATATTCACAATTCGAAATGTTCAAATGAGTCAAAGTTTTTTAAGCATGCATGAATTTGGTTCAAATATGTAATTTATTTTTCTGAGCATTTTGATGTATTTTCCATATTTTCCGATAGGTATTTATAGGAATACTTGAATTTTTTACATTGTTTTGGTCGAAATATTCACAATTCAAAATATTCAAATGATTCAATGTTTTTAAACATGCATGAATTTGGTTCAAGTATGTAGGTGGCGGTGCGGTCAAGCGTTATGAGAATCGTCAATATTACAGCATGTTTTGCGATACAACCATATAACCATGAAAGAGTAGAGATTGAATACTCCAAAGCCCAACTCTTATGTGTGGAAGTAAGTAAATGTGGTACATGTCGGAGAATAGTCCCCGAGAACCAGGAATCTCGGGAGCGGCGGAGCCATCTACGGCTTCCGCCCTTGCTGCTTCGGAGCCCTCAGGGGCAACGATCCCTTCCGGAGCGGAGGGGCTCCTTGAGAAGGAGAACATGGGGGCGATGCCCTCGCCAACCACACGTCGTGAGGCCGGCGCCGATACAGCCTCACCAGAGGAGCTTGTCTTCGACGGGGCTCTCCTCCCTTTTGGGCAGGCGGAGTCAGAAGCCGACAGCGAGTGGGCCCCGAGCCCCCCAGCAGCCCCAGGCGCCAGTGGGGGCGGAGGTTTCACTCCTAGCCCCCGGGCGCGCTTCGAGGCCACCCCAAGTCCCCGCCGTGCGGACCTTGAGCCTCCTGCGGGGCCGGGTTCCGTTGAGCTCCCCGTTGACTCCGAGCCTTAATTCTTGGGAGGCGTCAGCGAGCCGCGACTCGTCGTGACGCTATCTTCCGCTCCGCGATGGCGAAGCTTGACGAGCTGGAGGCCCACCTTGCCAAGAGTGAGTTGGCTGAGGAGGAGGACTTTGAGGGCCTGGCGCGGGGCTGGTTCCAGCTCCGGGACGTGGTGGCCCGCTCTCGTCGGGAGGATGAGGCGGCGCGGGAGAAGTGCGCGAGGCCCTTCGTTTCGCCGCCGAGACCCGGCCAGCGTCGTGCGGGAGGCCGAAGAGACCCTCGCATATTTGGAGCCCAAGCGTGAGGCTTTGGAGGCTGATACCGAGGCCAGGCATCAGGAGATCACAGCTCGCGAGGCCGCAGCCTCCGCCAAGTCCCAAGAAGTTGAGCCGAGGATGGCCACCAGGCTCCAGGAGCTCACCAAGCGTGAAGCGTGGTTCGGTGATGACTCAGAGGTGGCGAGGAAGGCGTTGGAGGAGCTCCACATGTCTTTAGAAGCTCGCAGGCGGGAGCTTGACACTCGTGGGGATGAGCTGCAGGTGCGTGAGACGCAAGCCACCCAACTAGAGGCGAGACTGTCTTCGGAGCGAGAAGCTCTGGAGGCCCGTGGGGCCCTCCAGAAGACCGCGCCGAGCGTGGACGACCTTGTCGAGGAGGAGAGCCGCAAGCTGCTCTGCGTCGCGGTCGGCCGCATCTTCGCCAACCTCCGCCATCTCGAGCCTTCCTTCGACTTTCAGGGCGTGACAGAGCCTGATGTGGGACCCGGAGCCGCGGATCGTGAAGCCGAGATTAAGGAGGACGCGGAAGCGTACGCCGATCGCTTCAAGGCGGTGGAGGTCTACGAGAGCCCGAGAGACGGCGTAGCCTTGGAATCTGTGTTGATTCTTAGTGCGCCAGGTCATTAATCCTGTCTTTTCGAAACTGCTCCAGTGTTGTAATGATCCGTAAGACTTGTATGCTTGTATGTGCCTCTCGTGAGGCTCTTTGTTCCTTGCTCGTGTCTTTCTTGCTCTACGTCGTTGGTCTCTTTTTCTTTGCGCTTTAGCACCGCCACTGCGGTATGTCGGGGTAGCGTGGGGTCTTGTTCCTTTGTGGGCGCCTTGTTCCTTCTAGGGATGTTTTCGTGGCTCCAGCGGGGGTGTTGTCCTTCCTGCGTTGGTCACAAAGGCGCATCCACGGGCATTACACAATTGAAAAAAGTCACACGCGCTTATATGCTTTCCTCTTGTGTACCTCGCGAGGAGAATGAGCACCAAGGTCCCTGGTGAGATGACGTGCATGGGAGCATGCCCACGAGCCAGAGCTCAGACCCTTTGGATTTTTCGGTGCTGCTGGGATGCTCCCGAAGCACAGGCACCGTACCCAGCCACCCCTCGCGAGGTGCGCCAGGGAAAAGTATGAGCGCGGGTGATCAAAGAGAAAACACCTTACCGAGATAATATTACAAAACGGCGCTGACACGCATTGTGCCCCAGAAAGGCAATAGTCTATTACACTTGGTGAAAGGACAATGATGTCGCCTAGAGGGGGGGTGAATAGGCGATTAAAACTTTTCCGGTTTAGACTTGCTAATTGCGGAATAAAACTAGGTGTTTAAATTAACAAGCCGACAACCTAAAAGTTTTAATCGCCTAT
Organism: Poa pratensis; assembly: GCA_947311845.1. Classification (NCBI taxonomy): domain Eukaryota; kingdom Viridiplantae; phylum Streptophyta; class Magnoliopsida; order Poales; family Poaceae; genus Poa; species Poa pratensis. The sequence goes on from CAMZMU010000052.1 coordinate 41,278,004, forward strand.
TCACCCCCCCTCTAGGCGACATCATTGTCCTTTCAATTGGTATCAGAGCCTGGGCTCTCTTTTTGGGCTTTACCGCCTAGAGAGTAAAAGATGTCGTTTAGAGAATTAGTGCACGATCCCACTTTCATATTCGATGGCACAAATTATGATGTTTGGAAAATTCGCATGCTTAATCTTTTTAGGGCCATGGGTCCAAATTATATTAAGAGGATTGTGGATGTGGGTTTTTCTCCTCCAAAGGATTCTCAAGAATTATCTTTAGAGGATGAGGAAAACTCTCATCTCGAGACTCTAGTTTCTAATGGTCTTATATGTGTTTTGAGCGATGTAGTTCTTGCTCAATCATGCCTTTTCGGAACGCTCATGACTTTGGACCAAGCTTCAAGATATATATGAAGTGTCCAAAATTATTGAGGATGATTGTTCTCCTTCCACCTCCGGCCGTGATGAGTTCACAACTTCTTCCACTTCACCAACATGTGATTTGTCACAAGGTAATGATATGGTGAGTGGTGATAGAAATTGCATTGGTGATGGTGAACTTACTATTGATTATACTTCTTCTCTATCACATTGCAATGTTCTATCTTTGGACTTAAACTCTTCTAGCACTCCAAATGTCATACATGCTAGAGTTGATAGTCCTTGCATATCATGTAATAGTTGTTTAACTAAATCTCATGATGATATGCTTCATATGTCTTGTTGCCATGAAAACAATGCTTCCATTCCTCTAGTACTTGCATGACTAACAATGTAGAGGAATCCCAACATTTGTTGGAACAAGACATGGACCTAAATGGTGCTTCAAGTTATTCGTCATCATCTTCATTCTTTAATCATGTTTGCCTTATGGCTAAGGATTCCGAGGTGTCTCCCACCTCAAATCCAAATTGTGATGATGAGGATGAGGATTCTCATGAAGAAGGTTTTGATTTTGAATCCTTAACCAAGATGGGTGAGATGGTGCTTGGTGCTCTCCCAAAGGTAGTAATGCTATCCCTCCTCTATGTGAAATCATTGATTATGTTTCTAAGAGTAGGGAATTTATTGAGGATTTGGAAAGTCAATTTGATGAGAAATGTCAAATTGAGAGGGATGACTCTATCACTATAGCTTCCTTGAAAGCTTCTCTTGAAGAAGAAGAAGAGCTTCGAGTGTCTCTTGAGAGAAACTTGAATCTCTTGATGATCTAATGATCTTATTATTGCTAAAATCATTAAGGAAAGAGATCATGCTATTGCTAAATATAAAGTGCTTAAAAAGGAAAAAGTTGAATTTGGTGTTGGCAATGCTAGACTAAGTGAGGACATAGAGAGACTTGACAAAGCTCACAAGGCTTTAGAAAGTGAACACTCTCTCCTTATCAAGTCTCATGATCAACTCCAAACTCAACTATCTAAGAATGATGAGCTTGTCAAGTTGTCTTCTTCCATTTCTAATGTTAATGATGCTTGTGCTACTAACTCCACTTCGTGAAGCATCTATTTTGAAGGAGAATGTTGAGCTAAGGGCTCAACTTGAGTTGCTATCTAGCAAGTATGGGAAATTGGAAGAAAGTCATGAAAAGCTTTCTAGCTCTAATGATGATCTTCTAGCATCCCATGCTAGGCTAAAGTTAGCTCATGAGGCTATTTCTACAAAGGTAACATCTTGTGAGCCTCATGTGGACAAAGGCACAACTTCTACTAAAAATGCTTTATTGCCATGTGCTAGTCCTAGTGATTCATCCACTCACAATATTTGCTACATCTTGTGATGAATTACTTTCATTGCCTTGTTGCTCTAACAATGAAGCTTCTACTTCCTCTAGTGTTTTGTTGATACTAACCATGTAGAGGAACTAAATGAGCTCAAGGCCCAAGTCACTTCTTTGAAGAAAGACTTGGAAAAGCGTCATGTTGGGAATCCACACTTGACAATATGTTGAGTGTTCAAAGACGCCCCAATGACAAGAGTGGACTTGGATTCAACTCCAATAACAAGAACAAGTCCAAGTCTATCAAGAAGAACAAGGGCCAAGAACAAGTTAAAGATTCGGCCAAGATTGTTTGCTTCAAGTGCAAAGTTGAAGGGCACCATGTTAGATCTTGCCCTTTGAAGAAGAAGGCTCTTAGTGAGAAGCAACAAGGGAAGAAGCCTCAAGTTCCTCAAGTTGAAGAACAACCTCTTCCCAAGAATCAAGCTACCCTCCTCAAGTCAAGATTCCAACTAAGAAGAGAGGAGGAAGTAGATGTTGCTACCTATGCCGTGAGAAGGGTCACTTGCTTCTTCATGCACAAATGGTACCTTATCCAACCCCATTATTATTGATGATGATTATTCTCTTCGGAAGGATAAGGTTGGCAATGTGTTTGCCAAATATGTTGGTACTCAAAGTGGTGTCAAGAAAAGAACCATTTGGGTTGCCAAGCCTATTGTGACTAACCTCTTAGGACCCAACTTGGTTGGGGACCAACAAGCTAAAACTTGATCAATAGGTGTTGTTGGAGGGCATTGGAGACTTGGCTACATATGAAGAATTAAGGGATCTTCATCAATTATATTCTCAAGTCAAGTCATTTGGATTATATTGTTCTATCTCATATCCAATGTTCCTCCTTGCGGTAACTTTTATTTAAATCATATATACATTGAAAGTTGCTTGCACCCTTGCATGTGTTAGGTTTTGTACCTTGCTAGTGTTTGTATGTGTTGTGCTCTCTACTTACTTATCTTGAGTAATCAAGTATGTGTATGTTGGTTTGCACACCATTTACTTGTGTTGAGCCTTATTGCTTTTATTTGATATCTTATCTTGTTGGCTCTCTTTTGAGAGATTAATGGACTATCCTATTTTGGGGGAGTGATATGCTTCGTGCACTTCACAATCCTAAAATTGTGTATACATGAGGAATACCACTTAGTATTGACATATTAATATTATCTATTCTCTATGTGGTATGTCATGCTCATGAGAAATTCAAATTCTATAATGTCCATTAATTTCTCGAGTTGGTTTTGTTTGCCTCTTGTTTTAAAATAAATGGATTATCACATTATGGGGGAGTAATAAGCTATGTGCATATTACAAGCCTAGAAAATGTGAACATGTGAGGTATTGCCACCTAGAATTGATATTGTCATTAATCTTATTCCTATGTGGCATGTTGCTCAAACAAGTTCCATTTTGTAAATGATTTTGTTCTCTCTTTGGATCTTGTTTGTGATGGATTCTTGGTACGGTTTTCCCCAAATATGTTCGCATATCTTTTGGGAAATCGATTGCTTCAAGCTACTCTTTGAGTTGCTTTGCATGATCGCGTGAATATTGAAGCTATCAAGAATATCTATCTATTAAGCATGGTTTTAATCTATCCTTTGCCATATGCTTATTTGTTGTGAAATTGGTCTTCAATATCATTCCTATATACCACCGAGAAATATCTCATATACTCCTTGTCCATGACAAGTGATACTCATAATTGTGGTGAAATTTGTAGACCATCTTCACTTTGGCTTTGCTTTGAATTGCCTTATTTTATTGCCAAGGATTTTTTTGATCTAACTCTTTGTCTTCCTTGTATCTTTTGGATCCTTGTTGCTCTACTCAAAATTTGTTTTATGCTTCTTTTTTAGGAAAAGCAATGATCCAATTCTTGTGCATTGACATTCAAAAGTCATACTTCTTGATAATGCACTATTCTTGGGAAGCTATCCTACTTTGAGTAAACACCGTTCTTTAAATTGGTATTGCATTTATTGCTTTCTTGAACATGACTAGTGTTTGAATAATATGTATGGAGAGTGATGATCCATTTGTGTGCATTTTGTATTCAAATGCAAGATCATAAATAATGCACAAATCTTGGGGGAGCAATCCTATATGCTTTTGAACATTAGTTGTCTTCAATTGGTATTTGATCCCGATGACGTGTCTCTTTGGAAGACAAACATTTTTCTTGGTACTTTGTGCCATCATGAAAGTGTAGAGGGTTTGGTTTATTCCTTGATGTATTTTCATCAATTGGTATCTTACTTTCATTTGGCATCTTTTCAAAGTGGTATCTTCAATCATGTGTTGATTTGGTTTTGATATAATTTGGCAATTTTTTTCTTGTCACACTTGTGTGTGCTTTCTTGGTTTAATTGGTGTTTTGTCCAAATTGTATCTCGTTTGGTTCTTGAAAGTCTTGTGCATGCATATTTACTATATGTATATCTTATGGCATGCTTACTTTCGTTGATCCAATATATAGGATAAACTCCATCAAATCCTAAATGGCTAAGATGTGCATGAAATTCAATTTCATATCAATATGCACATATTTATGTGGAGTTTGTCCTATGTATTGTAGTTGCTCTAACTACTTTGGACCCAATGAGTTTGGGTACCATTTGTACTTGAATTTGTTTTAGGTACATCGAGATGCATTGGAAGCTTGTCTCATTTACAAGGAAGGTGTTATCACCATGTGCTTATTAGAGCCAAGCTCGGATGATCGTGAACTCTTATCTTCTACATCACCAATGCTATCTCGGTAACAAGTATCTACCTCATGCATACTTTTCTAGCTTTCAACCTTGTGTAGGTTGTTTCATGGCATGAATCTCTTTTGTTGCAATTCATTTGGTTCTTGCAAAACAACTTTGTTGCAAATGTGGGCAAGCCGGGATGATTACATATCAAGGGGAATATATATAATCATTTTCATGATTCATCAATCCCATATATGTTAATCTAGCACTTTCTACTCTATGTCTCACATATGCAATATTGATGCTTTTCAAAATCATTTGCCTTTTGCGATACTTGTTATCTTTCTCGGAGCATCCCATTATTTTTTTCCCTTGTGGATTTTTGATGCTATGATGAGATTGTGTTGGAAGTTCATCTATATCCTTCTAAGATAAAATTGAGCTTTGTGCTATGCTTTTAAGCAATGATCTTATTGGTATATATATGACTTCCTCTGGATATCATGTTCTTCACCGTTGTATCTATTTTGTGTGTGCATGTTTCTTTTGGACTTATATCTCATGATTGATGTCTAATTAGAAACTTATACACATGAGATAGCTACATCTTTAATTGGTATTCCAATCTCTAGTGACCACCCTTTTATTACTTTTGTTTCTTTGGTGGTTTCTAAAAGGCACAAGCTTTGTTTTTCATTTGGTATGCTTTTGCATCTTAATAAGCTTGTGGACCTATTGCTCTCTTTTGTTTGTGTTCAAAATTATCTAGGAGGGAGTGAGGATTCCATGTTGTGCACAACATATTAAAATGAAAATCCTACTTTGTGCACGTACCTTGGGGAGTTCCCTCTTGATTTTTAGAACACTTTTCGGATCCTTTTGTTTGCTTGCTTCTTTCGTCGAAGTATCTTTCAATTTGATTTCTTTTGCAATCTTTGGATCCTCAATATAGTTTGATCTCCTTCCAACTATTCGTCATTGGATATGTGCATTTGATTTCACTCATATTATGAGAAATGCACACATTATGGGGGAGCTCTTACTATATTGGCCTTCTAAATTTTTCCTCCCATTTCGGCAATCGATGCCAATGGGGGAGAAGTTTAGAGGGTTTAGGGAATTTGGTTTTATGCTTTAGTTTCGTTCTTAAGCATTTGCCTTTCTTGCTCTTGCATCCTTGCTCTTTGTGTTGCATGGTTGCTTAATTCATTATATAAACCCTCGTAAAAGGGATTGTCATCAATTACCAAAATGGGGGAGATTGAAAGTGCATGTGTTGCCCCATGCGTGGTTTTGGTAATTAATGACAATCCTTATGGACTAATGTTTGCATTGAGATATCTTTATAGATCTTGTCCATGAAGAAGATTGGAGTTCATGTGTTGGACTCTAGAAGATTCATGATGACCAAGGTTCCATCCAAGGGTTTATATGAAGAATGGTCATGTGAAGAGTTGAGCTTATTGCAAGCATGGCTTGGAAAAGAAGATTGAGTGAACTTCATGTTTATCTCCAAGCCATCATCTATATCAAGAGAAGAAGATGAAGTGCAAGTGGATACATGAAGACGGAGCTAGCGAGGCTCTCCCATAATGGTGTATGGGGGAGCATTTGGAGAAGTCTTCATCAAGCATGTGCTAGCAAGCACAATCAAGAAAGGTGTTCCAACTTGAGAGAGTCAAGATCGTCATCATCGAGCTCAAGTGGAATGCGCAAGGCAAAGGTATGATCTTGATAGGTTTTCTATTTTACCGGTCTCGTGGTGTTAGTGGGAGACCGGGTTATAGGATAGACGGCGTACTATCAAGAGGGGCTCTCAAGTGAGTAACTTGATCGCATCTTGTGGAGAGCTCAAACCTTTGCATACTTGGCATATCATCTTTCTTGGTTCTTATTTGGCTTTTATCCATGTGAGAATTTAGAGCTTGTGTTCATCTCCATACCAAGCTCTAATTCATCAAAAACGGATTTCATTTGAATATCTTGTGGTGTTTTTGATGTTGGAGGTTTTACCGGTTCGTCTTTTGTAGAGAGATCAAACTCTCCTCTTGTGTTCTCCTCCTCACATGATGGACTATGATGTTTCTATGCATGATCTTGTAATGTTCCTCATTGCGATTCCAACAAACCCAAGATCATCGAAATCGGAGTCCGGATGGAAAACTTGTTGTGTTTTCGGTTTTGAGGTTTTGCTGGTTCATCTTTTATAGAGGGGTTTTAACTTTCTACATTTGGTCTCCTCCTCACATGATGGACTATGATGTTTCTCTGCACGATCTTATAAAGCTCTTTGTTACGATTCCAACGAGCCCAAGATCATCGAAATCGGAGTCCGGATGAAAAAGTTATTCCCGTTTTGGTGCCGGTGGTTCTGCAGTTTTTACATGTGGCGGTAGTACCGCCGCGGTACCGCCAGAGGTACCGCCGGAGCCACCCGAGGCTCATTTTCGGCGGTACCGGAAGCGGTAGTACCGCCGGGGCGGTAGTACCGCTACCTGGAGCCCTTTTTAGCCTGTTTTCACTGTTTGACTTCCCAGGGGGCGGTAGTACCGCTGGGGCCAGCGGTAGTACCGCCCCGACGCGTTTCTGCACATAACGGTTGGATTTTGGGGCACCTATTTAAGGGGCCCTTCTTCCCCAATGGTTCCCCACTTCTTGAGCTTGTTTTTCCCCTCTCTCCTCCATTGTTGACCTTTGGAAAAGCTTGCCTTCCTCTCAATCCCTCCCATGATTCTTGCATATCTTTGAGGGAAAGTGAGAGGAGATCTAGATCTACATTTCCACCAATCCATCTCTCCTCTAAGTGAGGGGAACCTAGTGGATCTAGATCTTGGAGTTCTTGGTGCATCTCCTCTTTGTTCTTCCTCTCTTATTCCCCCATAAGTATTTGTTGCTTTGTTGGAATTTGAGAGTGGAGGATTTGAGCACTTGTGCTCTTGCCTTTTGCATTTGGTGCATCGGTGTGCTCTCCACGAGAATTCGTGGAAGTTGAAATCTTGTGAACTTGTTACTCTTGGGTCTTCGGGTCCTAGACGCCTTTATGGTGGTTGGACCCTTGTGTGGTCACTCGAAGCCATTCGGGAGCCCCCAATCCCTTTGTGGGTTGTGCCTCGGATTGTTGTTGAAAGCCGTTCGGGAGCCCCCAATCCCATTGTGGGTTGTGCCCCGGATTGTTGTTGAAAGGCTCCGGATTCCGCCTCGAAGGAATACCGATAGTGGAAGGTGAACCAAACCTTTGTGGTGCGGTTCATCGGAGAAGAGGGTGAAACCTTTGTGGTTGTTGAACCGTTGTGTCGGTTCACACCTATCCAACAAGACGTACTCCCTTTCAAGGAGGAACTCGGGAATACATCCTCGTCACCGCGTGCCTCGGTTATTTCTATACCCGAGCTTTTTACTTATGCACATTACTTTGTGATAGCCTTCGTGCTTGAAGTTTTCTAGCTATCACCTTGTTGTTTGTCTTGCTTAGCATAAGTTGTTGGTGCACATAGGTGAGCCTAGTTTATTTAGGTTGTCGGCTTGTTAATTTAAACACCTAGTTTTATTCCGCAATTAGCAAGCCTAAACCGGAAAAGTTTTAATCGCCTATTCACCCCCCCTCTAGGCGACATCATTGTCCTTTCACTTGGGGCAGCCAAGTTACACCTGGCCGTGTTCCGGCCTGAGGTTTTTATACTTGGAGTAGCCAAGTTACATCTGCCAAGTCTAGGCGTGGCTTTTTTTATATACTTGGAGTAGCCAAGTTACATCCGCCAAGTCTAGGCGTGGGGTTTTTTATACTTGGAGTAGCCAAGTTACAACCAACCATGTCTAGGCATGTGGTTCCACAAAATGTGGCTGAGACTCGTGGCCCGTGGCGACGCGTGGGAGAGGGAGCTCAGTTGAAGAGGCCCTCGGGGAGGGATAAGCTTTTGTGAAGCTGGGGGGTGACGACTCGGGCGTCCTTCTTGAGACAAAAAGCTTTTGTGAAGCTGGGGGGGGGTGACGACTCGGCGTCCTTCTTGAGACAAAAAGAAAACTGCCTGGCATGAATCGATCACGGGTAGAACTTGCGGAGATGTTCCATGCTCCATAGATCCTCGACGGGTATGCCACCCTATTCCTCCAGCTGCGTGGTCCCGTGCTTGGCGACGTGCGTGACCCTGTAAGGTCCTTCCCACATGGGGGTGGGCTTGTGGGGGTCTTCCCTGGAGAATATCCTTCTGAGGACGAAGTCGCCGGCTTCAATGTCGCGTGAGCGCTTGCGGCGGCTGTGGTATCGGCGCAGAGCCTACTGATACCTCGCCGCCCTGATGGTGGCCTGACGACGCAGACCTTCAAGCAGTGGTAGGTCGCCGCTGTGGAGCACCACTTGATCATCCTCGATGAAGGCTAACGCTGGTAGCGGCTTGGCGAGATTCTCGATGTCGTTCTCGTTGAAAGCTAGGACTCGCGGAGATTCGAGCCTCGCCTCGCAAGGGAGAACTGCTTCGGCCCCATGGGCGAGGGCGAATGGTGTCTCACCTGCTGGCCCAGCTGTTATCATCTGGGAGGACCACAACACTGAAGGGAGCTCACCGACCTAGCTCTTGCCTGATCGTTTGAGGCACTTGAAGCTCCGCATCTTGAAGTCTTTGAGTTCTTCCGCTATTTCTTCCTCAGCCTGCTGACTGCTTCGTGGGTGCGCCGCTGAGGCGTAGCCCAGCTGAGTGCCGAGGGACTCGTAGCAGGCCCTAAAGGTGCCGCTTGCGAACTGTGAGCCGTGGCCAGTGACGACGCGGTTAGGCACCCAAAAACGGCGCGCAAGGTTGCTCAGGAAATCCACCGCTGATTTCGCTGGGATGGAGCGTACCGCTTCTACCTCTACCCATTTAGTGAATGTGTCGACGACGACGTAGAGGTAGCGGTAGCCCCTGCGCGACCTTTTGAAAGGCCCCAGGAGGTCCAGCCCCCATACTACGAAGGGCCAGTTGGAGGGGAGGGTCTGGAGCCCCAACTCTTGTAACACCCCAGGTAGGAACCCTACCTGAGATGCTACCGCACTACAGCTAGATCTACAAAGTATAGAACGTATTGAAAAAAACCGGACAAAGTTTCCCCTGTTTGGACGCAATAGGTACGAAAATGATGAACTAATGATATTATAGCTGGAAAGAAACATCCACGCAACTCACCAAATCTCATCAAGTCTCGAGATATAAATAAAATGTCTTAGCTAAACAATGTAAAGCAAGAAGCTAATATACCAAGGATGATCAACTAAGCATTTTGTGAAGTTATGTGATGTGCTCAAGGATATAGATGTGCTACGCCCATATCCCATACATGTCGCTTATTAGTACCTGAAACCAAATGAAACACAAGAATGAGTATAAAAATACTCAGCAAGTAAAATACATAATCATCAGAATAATAATCCCATTGTGTCAAGTACATAGCTAGGGGTTACCAATTTTCAACATCCTACACCACTGAACCCAACCAGGACCATCTGAAAATACTGATAATCTCTTTATGAACAAGAAGACTGAAACCGAATATCTGAATATGTAACTGAAACTGAACATCTGAATATGTTGCTCGGACTAGCCCACGAGCTGACAGTTCTCACCGAACTCTATCGGAGTAGCCACTCGGGACAGTCTCTCACCGGACTAACAGAAAGGGTGAATATGTCGTCCGGACTAGCCCACGAGCTGACAGTTCTCACCGAACTCTATCGGAGTAGCCACTCGGGACAGTCTCTCACGGACTAACAAGAAAGGATAGCCATCGGACTAGCTCAGAAGCAACGGTTCTCACCGAACTTTATCGGAACTAGCCGCTTGTGAACATTTCTCACCGAGTTAGCTATGAAAGAAGTGTGATATCGCTGAACAAGAATAAGAAACCAGAACAGAATAGGACTGAGCTGAACAATCAGATAGGAAACTTTCACTCAATGAGAACAATCAGTTGAATAATCACAGAATGAACAAATGGTTCATCATGCACTTGCCTTTACCGATAGCGAAGACGTTGATTGGGAATAATCCCACACCTGTGAGTAAGCCAACTATGCAGAGCACATACACCAAATGTGGCTAATCACATTTCCGAGGGGGCAACCCCTCTGCTGTCCCTTCACGAAAGAATTCATAACTCGAGCTAGAAAGCTCGGAAACAAGCAAATTTTATGCCTATGCATTCATAAGGAAATTAACTACAAACAACTCCTACTATTCGAACTCGAAATATGGAGCTATCTAATTCATAACTAGCAAATACCACTCTGCTGTTCCCATATTCCAGCATAACGATTAGCTCTCTTTGGAAAGTCAAAGCAAGACGACTAATCATGATAATTAATCGAAACCTTTTGTATTAGCAGCTATGCATCACATACAACATAGCAGGGGACAAACATGAATTTTATTGAATGGGTAAAGCTCCTCAAGACCATGGTAAAACTATATTCTTTGCTGTTTCCAGAATTCTGAAATAACAAGTAGCCACCTTTGGAATTTCATAACAAGGTGAATACCCATGGAAATTAAGCATATACAGTTGATCTATGAACTGCAAGGTACCAGGTAGCTATACTCCCGTAGAACACCATTTTATCAACTCTCAAAGATCATGAAAAGCTATGAACAAAAGGTATGAACATACTGTTTTGCAAAAAACAGTACAGCAACTCGTTTTTGTCGCTGTGGCCAAACAACTGAACCAAATTGAGTGATTGACGACTCAAAACGATCGTTGGAACGAGGGCTACAAAACATTCCATAGGATGCCCCTCTGATTTTGCCATATAGGGACTCGAAATTGATGATCTACACTGCTGTATGCACAGGAACAGCACCACCAACGAAACTTGTTCCAATCCATTATGGATCTGCTACTCCCCTTTCCTAACCACCATGAATCCTTCACCAAAACAGAGATTTGGTACAGGTAAGAGGACCTCACCTTGGTGGAGAGATTGGAGGAGATTGATGAAGAGGGTGTTGGGGTGGCCTCCTCTTCCCTTGCTTTTCCTTCCCCCCTTGTGCTTCTCTTGCAACCTCTCCTTCTTCTCCTTCTCTTCTTGGCTCCTCTTCTTCTCACCCAAGAACAGGCCCATGCTGCCCTAGGAGATGAGGGGGGCGAGCTGGGGGTATAGCAGAGAAGGGTAAGGGAGGAAGTGAGGCCTAGTGGAGGGCGTGCTCATGAGAAGGATACAAGGAGGGCTGCTATGTGGAAGACAAGGAAAGGAAGGGGCTGCTGCCATATCTGGAAGAGTCTTCTCGTTCCCGTCCCCTGCTACAGTGCAGCGAGGCGGAAAAGAAGGCGACACCGAGTTCTCCTCTTTTCGGCGGCGGATCCGCCGCTCCCCTCCGCCTCCGGTCGCCGTTTCGGCACCGTGAGGTGGGGGGGAGCTCCTGCTCCTGCTCGCGTGTGTACATAGGTCCTTCTAGGTTTAGGTTCGTGTCTGGCGGATGCCGTGTTTCGTGGCGGATGCCCGTTCTGCTTCTTCCTCGAGGTGGCCTACTTCGATGCTTGGGTGCGGCGTCGAGCAAGTCATGGATCTGCCCTCTGTGAAGATTCCATGGTGGAAGATGCGCGGAGGCGAGGTTGCGGCACTCCTCTTCTGTAAGTGCTTTTGGCTCCGTGTTCTGCGGGTTCCTCGCCTGCTCCTGGCCGGCCTCGGTGGCGAGGGGGAGGAGGAGAGGGATGCAGGGTGTGCGAGTGTGTTCGTCGGTGGAGCCTCTCGATGCTTGCTTCTCTGGCCGGCCGTGGCGGCGAGGGGGGGAGCGGATCGAGATCGGCTGCTCCGTTTTGGTGCTGGGTGTGCAGGTGGTTTCCTTCTTCGCCTTGGCTTCGTCGGCCGTGGTGGTATGGCGAACGGCGACGGGAGGTGGGTGTGGGTGGTGGTCCTGGACGGCGCTGCACCGGCGGGAAGCTGGGTGGTGTTGGTGAAGAGAAGCTGTGGCCGTGCCCGTTCAATGCGTCAGATTCCGTCGCCTGCGGCGGATGGACTCTGCGGCCGTCTACAATGAGTGGTGGCTCCTCTTCTCCGGCGGGTGCGAGGTACGGCGGTGCCGGCGGCGACTAGGATTCAGGGTGCGCGGCGGTGGGTTTGATCGCGTTCTTTCCAGGGTGCGCAGGGTGCTATGTGCAAAGTTGCAGGGGTTCGGTTGTAATTTCTGTTTCTTGCTGGACCAGTTTGTAATTTGTACTGTGTATCCCTGTTTTTATGGATCAGACCCTTTCCTCAAAAAAAAAAAAAAAAAAAAAGAAGGGGCTGCTGCCATGAGAGGAGCACCGTGTGAAGAGGAAGATGGGAATGAAAGATACCGTGGTGGAGGAAGAGATAGGCATGGAGGGATATCCATCCCTTTTTTTTTAGTTAACATCATTTCGAAATAGCAAAAATAATCCTGGCCATTGAATCAAACAAACTGTGTAGGATGCATCCGAACTCCAAATTGGGCAAACGAGTAGTCCATTTTGATTGTCTTGACGAGCCCGATTCAACCATGGACTCGGATCCTTGACAAGAGTATTGTTTTGAAAGGTCCCCAGAAAATGGCCATGGAAGAGATAATTTCACGATACTATCTTATAAAAAAAGTACTCCTTGATCGAATGTCTTGGAGCGATGCCCCCGACTATCGTTTCTGATTTGAAATTCAAGAATGACGGATCAAATAGTCTTCAGCGGTGATGACAAGAATCTCGATGAGAATATCCAATAAATTACGGGGTATTACAACTCTGGCTGGAGAGCTTGCTTGGCGTGGTGTTGGCAGGTTCTGCAAGTTTCGATGAGTTCCTCGGTGTCCTGGAACACAGTTGGCCAATAGAAACCACTCCAGAAGACCTTTCCCGCAAGGACGCGTGAGGACGACTGATGTCCGCACTCTCCGCTATGTACGTCTTCGAGGAGTCGCTTGCCTTCTTCTGTGGGGACGCATCGCAGGGAGATGCCATTGGGTCGCTTGCGGTAGAGGTCCTCCCCGATGACGCAGTAGGACTTGGTGAGGTACTTGGCCATGTTAGACACTCGTTCTGCTTCCGCCTCTTCTTTGGGGAGAGCCCCCGTGCTTAGGAAAGCCTTGATCTCGTTGATCCAGCTCCCCTCTTGAGGCACCGTGGCGAGTAGTCGGTGAACTCCCAGGGATGGTTCACAGCCGCCTGGTGCTCCTGCCCAGCTATGATGCCTGCTTAGTGGGCCGTATCCTGGGGCTCCCGTAGCTGGCGAGGGCGGCGATGGTGGAGATGGCGGTGGAGGGGCGCCCGGTGCCGACGCTGGGCGGCGCTCCCACGGGTACAGGTCTGCCGGAGCCATGGGGGCGTCAGTGGCGCGGATGAGCTCGGTGATGCGCGCCAGCCAGCTGGCTTGGCATTCTTCGGTGGGGAGGTAGCGCATCAGCTCTTGCACCGCGAACAGTGCGGCTCCTGGGTTCGGAGCCACCTGGCGTTGCGATGAAGCCTCCTGGTTTCCGGGAAGATGCGGGGAGGAGATGCGGATGTCTCCTTCCTCTGCCCCCTTTGCGTAGGGCTCGGGGCAGCTGCTGTTTATGGCGCCGTTGGTGCGTGGGTGGACGCGCGTGTTGCGTCCGGGAGCGGGCCCGGTGGTGGCCCCGCCGTGGGCGTTCGCGCGGCGTGCCAGGCATCCAGTTCGGATTCGTACCATGGTGCTGGAGAGGTCGAAGAGGAGGTTGAAAAACGCGCCTCAGCCCCCTACCTGGCGCGCCAAATGTCGGAGAATAGTCCCCGAGAACCAGGAATCGAGAGGGGCTGAACACGACACTTATCAAACACTCGTCAACCTCGGCGACCAAGCTCGACGAACTTGTGAGAACTCATCACGGCAGAGATGGACACGGGCTCGTACCCAGGTTCAGGCCCTCCTTGAGGAGTAAAGACCCTACTTCCTGTTGTGTTGTATTGCACTGCTTCGAGAGGTTACAGTACAGAGCTACTTGCCGAGGGCGAAGCTTACAACAATGGTGGAGCTCCTTGGGAGTAAGAGCTCTCTTCTCTATGTGGACTAGTAGTCTTGGGTGAAGGAATGATCGATCCTCTTCTCCAGTGGTGCCTCTCCTCCTTATATAGGCCCGGGGGTGGAAGCTAGGGTCCCTCCACGGTGCCGGTGCAGGAGGACGGCGCACCCCTGGTCCAGGAGGTTGTGGACATGGTCCACCGTGTTGGTCTTGCTGGTCTTCGTCAGGCCCTGTCACCGTCCAGACAGAGTAGTTGCCGGCACTCCAGAAGTTCAGGGTGTCACTCCAGTGACGTCGTCGTTGGAGCGGAGCGACAGGTTGTCCCCTTAGCACCAGAGTGGTATGCTTGGTAATCCCCGCTTAGGGCAGCTTTGTCACTCCCCTTTAAGCATGGAAACGGCAACAGCGGCCTCTCCGTCATCGCGCGCAGATGCGCTCGTCACCCTGCTGCGAAGTGTATGGCCATGTGCGCCCTGCCAAGGTGGCAGAGCCTCGCCAAGCACTTCAAGCGCTCCGACACCTCGAGAAGGGAAGGTCTCCCGAGGCAGTCCCCTGGCCACGGGGACTTAGTCGTTTTCTCCAGCATTGAGGCCCTCGCATGCCCCTGTGAGGCAGAGATCCTCGCGAGTCTCTTCAGGCGGGCTCGCCTGGTCCTTAGCATTTTCCTGGCCTAGTGCAGCGCGTTGAGGGCCAGTAAGGCTGGCCCGTGGCACCCCGGTTTCCATTGGGCCAACAGTACCTCATATAACCAGCCAATGCATCTGATATTCAAAGCAATAATGCGTTACAGTTACAGTGCCTCGTACTTTTTGCAGAAAATTCTCATACACATCACCTACCAAGTAGCACTTGGTCATGAATGAATGGCCAGCCTATATGGCAGCAACAATTAAACATGAAAAAAAGGCAACATACGACATCTTAGGTTTATGTTTATTACGACATACGGCATCCATGGCTGATCTTCAGTATACAATAACATGAAGAGGCATCCAATGAATATTAAAGAAACAATTAACCAAGGCACATAATTAGTCACACATATATGTCAGCCAAATAAAGTACCAACCAAAACGAAGGTAAACACTAAGACTTGAGTAACACTACAATATATTACAATCTAGATGGAAGACTCGCGACACAGCTGAATTAGACAAACAATAAACCTCACATGCTAAAAAATAAAATAAGTATGGCTTGAACATGCGATAGGATCAGGAGTGCAGAGTAAACAGGGATATATAATATACATTCCGATCAATGTCTAGCTATAAGCACAGGCGGAATTTTCTGCAAGGGTGAGTTATCTGAACCACCTTCCAGCAAGGATCTGCTCAAAACGATAACAATTACAGTATAGGAGAGAGAAGTAATTGGTGCCATAAATAAACAAAAGACCCAGCACATCTTCGGTGCTTAATGTCCTGACAGTTCAAACATTCAGATTAATGGATCATTTGTCTAAGGTATATAAAGGTATTGTTAGTGAAAGCGATGAATAGTTCATTTTCTGTTAGGCCATGAACTCCCTTCAGTATAGGGCACCACTAGTGACGAAACAAACAAAGTAGTAATATGTAAATTTGTGGTACTAATGTAAGCTCGAATCACCTAGTAGATAGGACAGTTCATTTCTCCTTGTTATTCATTCATCCTACCGAAGACCTCAAAAGCAATAACAGCTAGAAAAGTTTAGAGCACCTGATAAGAAGACCTATCTACATGTTATTGTTTCAGCTCAATCACCCAAACCTGAAATAAGCAGACAATCAAAACCTGACACGAAATGTCATGGAGAAACCAAATGAAATACAATTCTTTGTGAAGAGTTCGGAAACCAGTGCCAACATCAGGATATATTAGGAGAAAAATAAGGTAATTAAGTAAGCAGAGGGCGATAAGGAAATAGTTGAGTGGAGAAAGTGGTATACCTGACGGAAGACGGACGTAGCACCGCCCACAACAGCAACACACCTGAAACAAACACAAGCAAAGGTGAATCTGTGACCATATTAGGAGAAAAATCGTAGCATATAACTCTAACACGCTGAGATGAATAAAATCTAGCAACCCTAATTCACATAAACCATCTAAGTTGATCCAATGACCTGCCGGGACATATAGAACAGGTGAATAACATGTCAGGATAATTACGACAATACTATTTGTTACCGCAATTAAACAAAGCCACAAAATTACTAATGTTCATATAATTACATGTGGGCAAAACCAGAATATACAATTCCATGTGAATGTAAGCAGTACTCAGTATTAATTTTTCACCAAGGGCCACTAAAACAAAGCTGCAGAAAACAACAACTATCTTAACAGATAGACCAGCAGGCCACTAAAACCAGAAAATAAGGGCACCATATTACCAACACAGAAGCCAATTTAGTTGTGTAACCAAAGCTTATTGCATAATTGCTAGTGTTCAAATAGATGTATCAGCTGAGCACCAAGCAAAAAAAAGACCAGTAATATAAGCAAATACGATTCTACACGCGGACATAGGCATTACTATAATTTCCACTCTGAAGGACCTACTACCGCCACCATTAACCACAGTTTAGGCATACACCAAAAACCTAAATCAACTGAATGAGGACCAAACTAATTTATGTAGTACAAATAACGTGTACCTCACTGTTTCAAATCACCTAAATTTTCTTAACCAAGAGCAAACTAATTCCTGTAATATACATCAAATATAGCTCACACCTACAACTGCCGGTAACATTCACACACATAACTCACCTAGCAGAGGAACCCGCAGATCATTGTACTTCTCTTTTTAAGATTCTGAACCTTACCAACTAGGACACAAAATCTCAAATCCAGCAACAACAACAATCTCACGAGCTAATAAACCGCAACAGCGACCGCGTGAGCTAATAAACCCGAAGAAAAAAGCAATGAACACCGCAACCGCGTGAGCTAATAAACCCGAAGAAAACAGAACCCACGAGCTGCAAGATCGTAGAGTTCGAAAAATAAAAATAAAATAAAACAGAGAATAGAACAAAATCCTGAGGACAAATAAAAATAAGAGGAAGCAAAGATGAACAAAGCTAATATCCAAAAGAAAAAGAGACAAAAATACAAATTACAGAGGAGAAAATGAGAGAATGTTCTAAACCCAACAACATAAACCCAAGGGAGAATTAAAACCAAACCCAAACAGATCCATGAGAAAAAGGAAGGAAAATAAATCTTGTATTGGTTCAGAGCACATGGTAATAACAGAAAAATAATTTCCTTGATACACCAGTGAGAACACATGGTTGATAAATGTTGCATCCAAACTACACAGGATAGGGAACGAAGAACAAAACATGTTGCTTGAAGGTAATTACATTGGAAAACTCGCCTTTTTAGAGAACTGAAAACTGCCCGCAAATTCCAATACAATGCTGAAAATTTAAGAAGCACCGATGCGATGATAGGAATACAGATACATGGGATACAGTAATTTTCTAGAAACCATAATTCGGCGGTATGGCTAGTATATATATAGAAAGGATTAATAAAACTTATTGTAAGAAAGATAAACAAGCATCAAAACGCTACCCATTTGTTGCCTCCATGTCTCTTTCTTAGCACTCCACAATGACTGAACGATCACTAATTTTCTAAATCCGTGTGGTACATGTAAAATACATCATATGGCAGTGTTACAATTAGAGATGGATATAACACATAAGCATGGAAAATCAAAACAAAGTGAAGATGGGTTGTAGCTTGCTTACCTAATGATATACGTTTCTCTGCCTCCAAACTTCCTATTCCAACTCCAGAAGGGCAGCGACTATGTCAGCAGGCCAGGAGTAGCCTAGCAAGCAGGAAGCAAATCAAAATCACCAGGGCAACAGCAAGCAAGCACGAAGAGGTCAAGCACGCATGCATCCCTACATCAAGCTAGCAGCGCAGCAAGCAACAATAAACCATGAGGAGAACATGGATTTGAATCTGGGAAGGTACCTTGCGACTCTAGCCGGCGGGGAGGAGACAACATGAGCGGCGAGTGACTCCAGGCTGAGGTGAATCAGGTGAGGGCCAGCAGCAGTCTCGCATCAGCTTGACTCAGCTCTCCGGCGATTCCGGCACCCTCACGGCGGCGCATCAGCCGATTTCCGGCGAGGAGGGAGATGGCGTGGCGGCGGAGCTCCCCCTCTGCGTCGATCCGTAGGAGGAGGGGCGGCGCGCCGCGTCGGCGACGGCGGCGACGGCGCGGACGGGGGAGAAGCCCATGGAAGCCTGCGCGATGCGGCGTTCCGGCAGTCGACGCCCGGCAAGGAGGGAGAAGATGCGGTGGCGGAGCATCCGTGCGCGTCGATCTGTGCGGGGAGGGCCGTGGCGGCGGCTGCGCGCGTCGGCGGCGCCGGCAACGGCGCGGTCGCGCGGGGAGAGAGAAGGGAGAGGGGGGGGGGGGCTCTGTGGATGTTTTGCAGCGGGTATCTGGGCTTCTGGAAAATTATGTTTAGGTCCCTCGCTTCGTAAAATCGGGGATCGCGGTGCAATTTCCGGGCTCGCTTGTCGCTTTTTGCAAAATGGCCGCGCAGCGCGACGCTGACAGGTGGGGCCCACACCGGGGTACTGTAGAACACTGTTCATTTCCTACAGTGCTGCTACAGTACCAGGATCGCTGCGAGGCCGCGAAATTGGCCAGCTTTGATATAATGAGTAATTAGTATCTTCAGTCTGAATGCACTCTGATTACCTTATTTATCAAGTAAAACTGAATCTTGTATTGAAGGAGAAAATCTCCGGTCATGATCAGTGTGTGTGATCATGTTTTTGTTGTGTATTTTGTGGATGTACGTACACTACGCTGGATGGCAAGAGACCAGATGGCGGAGGATGCGCTCACAGTCGACGCGCATTCCGGCGGTTCAGTGCGTTGGACACACCCGACCCGACACAGGTTGTTTGACAGCCACGAGCAAGAAAGTGACCTTGGGGCTTTGGTAAGCCGGCTGCTCGTACGGCCGGGATATCGCGTCATTTGGAGCTCATTCAACTAACCACGGGAGCGCACATATATCTTACATGTGGCGTGCCGGGCAAATGGTACTCCCTCCGCTCATAAGAAGATATCTTAACTTACCCTAAATATGTATGTATATGTATCGAGACATAATTTAGTTTGTAAATAATTACAAATTCAATCTATATTGAAACATTCTTTTTTGTACGGAGGGAGTACTAGCGACTAGCACAGTCCTTGTCAGCGGTCACTATCGGACCTCGACATGGAGCCGAGACCCTACATGGAACGGCTAAGCAACGACGATCAAGGAGCTCTATGTTACTTGTTGTCCAAATCCAATATCACAGACCTACCTACCGGTCGACGAACTTAGTTATCTATATCAGTTTTGGTAATTGTAAGATGACTGAGCATTAACTAATTTTTTTTACGATTCAAGGCAGGAGCTCTGCCGATTTCATTTCAGAAGGGGAAACATAGTCGGAATTATAAACAACCCCGAAATTAGCAGGATACTACTCCCTCCGTTCAGGATGTCTCAACTTTGGCCTAAGCTAGGACAAAATTGAGACATCGTTTTGTGAACGGAGGGAGTAGTTTCTATTCGATACTAAGAAAAGCTCAAAATTATCACTCGCTAAACTAGCAACAACAGCAAGTGTTGCTTTGTCCTCGTCGGATGAGAGTTACACATTATGCAAGTATGTGCAACTAACAAAGAACTAGTTAAATTTAATCTAGTTGTTTTTACTCGCAAAAAAAAACTTAATCATAGTCATGCCCTCATCTCATAACCTATTGGACATGATTATATAGTAGCTGTTGGAGTACATCTAGATCTATCACCATCAGAAAGCAACATCCAACATACACATATGTTTATATCTTTCAAACAACTGGATGGCACGCGTGCATGTGATTTGGACCCAGTTTCGATCGATCATGTTGCGAAAGCTTAATCCCGAAACTATTATATGCCAATCCACAGTTGACGCAATCTTTCAAGGTTGAACAAGAAGTTTCGTCATGGCTGGCAAACAAAAAATATTTTGTGGGGAGCAAAAAAAAAAGGAATTGAACTCAGATAGTACCATGCACGCCAACGTGCATGGGCTGAAAACTGAGCTTTCCCGGGGCCTGATGGGGTAATGTACGACCTAGTCACGGCTCAAGGTCCAGGATGATGTTTTTTTTTTTTTAACGCTAAACACTTGTATTCATGCGAATAGGAAAGCAGTACAGATCCTAATACAAGCAGCTACGATACAGAAAGGATACAGAGAGCAGCACTGCTGCAGATCATCTTCTTCAACCTCCAGGACGCCGAACACCCAAGACCTCCATCGTCGAGGACGACGCATGATCCAGCCGCCGACAGCCCTCTCCAACGGAGCGGAAGAACTCCTACCCCGAAGGCTTTGACGGGCCGCATCAGCCACCAGCTCCGACGAGCTGGATCTGAAGCCGAAGATGGACCATCGGCCGGGGGAGTCCCCCAAGCAACCTCCGCCCCAGATCCAGGGCCAGCGCCACTCCACCTCCACCGAGGTGGCCAGATCTTCAACCTGCAAGCCTCGATCCCGCGCAACAGCAGCCTCCCATCCCCTCCGCACACCTCCAGAACACCAACCAAAACGCCAACCGCAAAGAAAACACCAGCACCGGAGGAAGCATCAGTGGAGCAGGGCAGCAGCCAGCCGCCGCCGTCGAAGACGACGACGGGAGCGAGGGGAGGCTGCGCCCCAACAAAACGACGACGGAGGCCTCCCCGCCTCGACCCCGACGCCCGAGATCCACCCTATCCACACCCTATCTACACCGCCGGAGCGCAGATCCGGGATTCCCCATCCTCCCGCCGCCGGAGCGGCTGCCGGAGGGTGGGAAATCCCACGGATACGCCGGCGCACGCTGGTCGCCTCGGGGTCGCCCTCGAGTCGCCTCTGGTTCTGTAGAAGAGAGGAGAGTGGTTTTTTTTCTGTCCAGGATGATGTTACATGCAAGGGAACAGAAAAACATGGCAGTGGGCTCCAAAACGCTGAGCTGCGCGACGTACTCCCTCTGTTCCATATTAATTGACTTGAGTTTATCCAAATACGGATATATCTATACTCCGTACTTATTTAGTGTCTAGATACATCCATATTTAGAAATACCCAAGTCAATTAAATTGGAACGGAGTGAGTAGTTGTGAGTCGGTCGATGGGGTGGACGAGTTGAGGCAACAGGCCGCAGGTGATACGTGCATTTTATATCATCATTTATACAACTTTTAGTATCATATTAGAATGTTATTTACATTATTATATCACTGTTTTTGCATGTTTTAGATGATTTATGGGACTTTCATACAAAGTCCCTATTTTTGCTATTTAATTTTCCGGAGGCAGAAAACCTCTTTTTTCTTGTTTTTAATGTTTCGGGAGCTACGAGAACTCAAATAATAAAAGGAAAATTACCACGCTGGTTTTTCATCGGGAGAAAGGCAGTGGAAGAAGACCGAAGACAAGAGGGCCACGAGGCCCAAGTTAGGTGGGCCCATGCGGCCCATGTACCTGGCCGCGTGGGATCCATCAAACGGAGCCTCGGGCATCTCCTCGCCGGGGGCTTTTTAGCGACACCTTCGTCTCGCCCGAAAAGTTACGCCCTAATTTCACGAAACCATCCGAGGCCACGGCGGCGGCGAAACTCCTGATTCCCTCTGAGGGGATCAGATCCTGCTGCTCCGGATCTCTGGAGAAGGGGGAAATCATCGTCATCGTTATCACCTCTCCTCCTTGGCATGGGATGAGGCCTCTACATCATAACCCCCATCAAGACCAGCACCATCTCCATCATCATCTCCGTGATCCACTCCGTTCCCCTCGTAGTTTGAAAGTTGCTATACCCTAGATACTTGTCTTGTGCTGCTATTCATGTTTATGATTGAGTACTTGTCATTATTTGGTGGTGAAGTTATATTTTCAGATTGTGTTGTACCACTTATGCCACTGAATAGCATCATGTTTGCACGTTGTGAGTAGTTCCCATATGTTCCTGAGGGCATAGGATGAGTTGGCAATGATTTATATATAACATGTGTTGGTATTTTGTCAACAGTTTATCTTTTATCTGATTCTATGATGGTGTTGTGCGAACATCGACTGCACAACACTTCACCTATATGGGCTCATAGGAGAACACCATACTATAATGAATTGAGGGAGACTTGGGAGGACATGTAAACCTGAGACCGAGTCATGAAGTTATATTATGAGGGTATTAGCATCCGGGACCTTAGAGTGTAATGCTATCGTGAGACTTTATGTCTTAATAATTCTTGTGCAGTCATTTACTTGGCCACATGATCCATCATAAGGGGTTGTAGTTTATTTATTTAGCTATACCTAATTATGGCTCCGTCCAAAGAAGATTAAAACTTGACAAGATATTCAACGTGTTGTTTAATAAATCTCTATGCCTAGTAATATCCATGCCGCCCTTGGGAACGTTTTCCACATATAAGTTACACATCACTTGAGCTTGTCCTCTTGCCATAGAAGAGGATTGGGATTTGCTGGCGCCGTTGCCGGGGAGCGTTGCGCTATTGGTAAGAAGTTTGGTAAGGAAACTTGAAAGCTGAATTTTATTTGTTTTATCTCATTGTTACTATGGCATTTATGAATCGTTCCTCGTGCATCTTGCTCTATATGAAAGTGCTTATGCCACTGCTCCTAAATGTTGAAACTACTGTGTCTGAGGTACCTAAAGTGGGATTTAAAATTCCCATTGGTCATGTTAAAAGAGTTATGAAAAATCCATTTACAGGGATGGAACTAAGTCTGCACGTGAACACTGGAGAATTGAGGACATATGTGGCTTATTTAGACTTCCTGGTATTTCTGAGGATCAGGTAAAAAGAAGCTATTGTATTTGTCTTTATCTGGTAATGCTCGTGATTGGTACAGGTCTTTGGATGAAGAGTCAGAATGAATGGAGTATCTTGAGGAAGGTTTTCTTTCTTAAATATTTTACTCCTAAAGAAGCTTATGATAACCGCTGCTATATATTTAATTTCTGGCCACATCTGGGAGAGAGTATTACTCAAGCTTGGGGGAGGTTAAAGGAACTCCTTCGCAAGAATCCTGTCATGATCTTACAAGGAAACTTATATTGATAAACTTTTATGTGAGGCTACCTATGAAGCACAAGGAATTCTGGATAATTCATCTGGTGGAAGTTTTACTAATAATACTGAAGAAGAAGCATGGAATTTATTGGAGACTATTTCTGAAAATACTAGTCATTGGGATCTTGATAAAGGTAATGAGCCTATTTTGATTATGAATATTCATGTGTAGAGAATTTCTCTACTTCTATTTGTTTAAAAATCTGAGTGATACTTTTGGTCTTGATCCTTATGTTATAATTGAGATAGCTAAAGGTTTTGCTGATCATATCTGTGTTCCAAAAGTGGATTTGAAGTTTATGTTGAACCTGTTAAACAATCTATTGTTGTTCCTAAAGTTATTAAACAGGTTGAACCATGTCATCTGTGACAATTGAGGAGTATGTTGAACCACCTCCATATCCAAACCAAGTTAAGGAGAATTTACTTATTGCTGTTACTAACAAGAGTAACAAAAGATGTTCTCAGCCTTATGAACAGGTGGAAGTCAACACTCAAATTTCTGTTATCAAGCAACTAAATGAAGAAGACCCTGTGATGTTTATTTATGTGAAGATGCTACTAAAGTCATCAAAGGTAATTCGGCCAAAGTTGGGAAACCTGTTATATCATGCTCTATTGGGACTTCAAGTTATCATGGTCTATGTGATATTGGAGCAAGTATTAGTGTCATTCCATATTCTCTTTATCTTGAAATCAAGCCTGATATTGATCCTATTGTTATGGAAGAGACAGGTATGACAATTCAACTTGCTAATAAAGATTATATTAGTCCATTTGGAATTGTTAGAGATGTTGAAGTATTGGTTGGCAAAATAAAATACCTGCTGATTTTATTGTGCTTGGTTGTCCTCAAGATTCATTTTGTCCTATCATTTTTGGTAGACCTTTCTTACATACTGTTGGTGCTGAAATTAATTTGCCTAAAGAGAAAGTGTTTATTAAATGTGCTGGTGAAAACTTGAATTCAACTTTTCCAAATTTGCTGATAAACATGTTGTGAAAGAGCCAATTTAAGATTTAATTGAAACTCTTGCTCATATAGCTGTAGCTTCAACAGATGTTGTAGAACGTTATATGCTTAATCAAGATGAACCATTTAATGATGAGGAAAAAGAGCTTTAGAACAAATATTATGGCAACAACCACCACAATTACAATTGCATATCCCACCTGATAATTTAGGAGTGCTACCACCACCTAAAGGGGATCCTAGTTTTGAATTAAACCTTTGCCTACAAATCTGAAATATGCATATTTGGATGAGAAGAGCATATATCCTGTCATTATTAGTGCTAACCTTTCAGCTGAAGAAGAAGAGAAATTACTTGATGTGCTAAAAGCTCACCGACCAGCCATTGGATACTCTCTTGATGATCTTAAAGGTATAAGCCCAGCTCTATGTATGCATAAAATTAATTGGAGGAAGATGCAAAACCTGTTGTTGATTATCAACGCCGTCTCCATCCAAAAATGAAAGAAGTGGTAAGAAAGAGGTAATAAGACTTATTGAAGCTGGTATCATTTATCCTATAGCTGATAGTAAGTGGGTTAGTCCTGTTCATTGTGTTCCTAAAAAGGGTGGAATGACTGTTGTTCCAAATGATGAGGATGAACTTGTGGCTCAACGTACTGTTGTTGGTTATAGGATGTGTATTGATTTCAGAAAATTAAATAAAGCAACTCGAAAAGATCATTATCCATTGCCATTTATTGATCAAATGTTAGAAAGGTTATCTAAACACTCTCACTTTTGCTATCTAGATGGTTATTCAGGTTTCTCACAAATTCCTGTCCATAAGGATGATCAAGAAAAGACCACTTTTACTTGCCCATATGGTACATTTGCTTATAGGAGAATGCCATTCGGTTTGTGTAATGCTCCTGCTACTTTTCAAAGATGCATGAATGCTATATTTGCTGATTATATTGAAAAGATAATGGAAGTTTTTATGGATGATTTTTCTGTGTATGGTACTTCCTTCGATAATTGCTTGTTCAACCTTAACAAAGTTTTGCAGCGTTGTGAAGACCAACACTTAGTTCTTAATTGGGAGAAGTGTCACTTCATGGTTACTGAAGGTATTGTTCTTGGGCATAAGATTTCTGGAAAGGAATAGAAGTTGATCCAGCAAAGATAGAAGCTATTGAAAAGCTACCATACCCAAGGGACATCAAAGGTATAAGAAGTTTTCTTGGGCATGCAGGTTTTTACCGTAGGTTTATTAAAGATTTCTCCAAAATATCAAAACCTCTAACCAATCTTTTGCAAAAGGATGTTCCTTTCTCTTTTAATGATGATTGCATTGAGTCCTTTAATATTTTGAAGAATGCTTTAATAAGTGCTCCTATTATTCAACCTCCTGATTGGAAATTGCCTTTTGAAATTATGTGTGATGCTAGTGATTATGCAGTTGGGGCTGTTTTGGGCCAACGTGTTGATAAGAAACTGAATGTTATTTATTATGCTAGTAGAACACTTGATGCTGCTCAAAGAAATTATGCTACAACTGAAAAGAATTTTTAGCAGTACTATTTGCTTGTGACAAGTTTAGACCTTATATTACTGATTCAAAAGTCACATTGCATACTGATCATTCTGCTATTAAATACTTGATGCATAAGAAAGATGCTAAGCCTAGATTAATAAGATGGGTACTTTATTGCAAGAATTTGATTTACACATTGTTGATAGGAAAGGGGAAGATAATCAAGTAGCTGATCATCTCTCTAGATGGAAAATATACCTGATGATCCTATTCCTATTAATGATAGCTTTGTTAATGAACAACTTGCAATTGTTAATGTTTCTAGTGCTAAAGTTGCATCTCCTGGTTTGCCAACTATGCAAATTTTATTGTTGGTAAAGTTTTACCTCCACACTTCACTTCTCAACAAAGAAAGAAATTCTTTTATGATCTTAGACATTATTTTTGGGATGATCCTTTCCTTTATAAGAAAAGTGTGGATGGTATTATTAGACGTTGTGTACCTGAGCATGAACAACAGGCTATTATAAGAGATTGTCATGACAGTCCCTATGGAGGGCATCATGCAGGAGATCGCACAGGAGCAAAGGTATTACAATCTGGTTTTATTGGCCTACTTTATTTAAGGATTGTGCTGAATATGTTAAATCTTGTGATAAATGTCAAAGAGTAGGAAATATTGGTAGGAGAAATGAAATGCCTATGAATTATTCTTGCCACTTGAGCCATTTGATGTGTGGGGTTTTGACTTTATGGGCCTTTCCCAGAATCAAAGACAAAGCATACTCACATTTTGGTTGCAGTTGATATGTTACAAAGTGGGTGGAAGCAATTCCAACCAAAAGTGCAGATCATGCCACAGCAATGAAGATGCTCAAGGACATCATTTTCCCCAGGTTTGGTGTTCCTAGGTTTTTAATTACTGATGGTGGTTCTCATTTCTTGCATGGTGTTCTTAGAAAAACTTTGGCAAAATATGATGTTAACCATAGAATTGCATCTCCTTATCATCCTCAAACAAGTGGACAAGTTGAATTAAGTAATAGGGAAATTAAACTCATTTTGGAAAAGACAGTGAATAAGTCTAGATCTGATTGGCCACTTAAAATTAATGATGCATTATGGGCTTATAGAACTGCTTTTAAAAATCCTATGGGAATGTCTCCTTATAAAATGGTTTATGGAAAAGCTTGTCATTTACCTGTTGAATTAGAACATAATGCTAGATGGGCTATTAAACAATTGAACTTTGATTTTAAAACTGCGGAGAGAAAAGAATTCTTGACTTAAACCTACTTGATGAATGGAGAAATGAAGCTTATGAAAGTGCTAATGTTTAAAGAAAAAGTTAAAATTTGGCATGACAAGAAAATTAAGAGAAAGGAATTCAAAGTAGGTGATCAAGTTTTATTATACAACTCTCGTTTCAAGTTTTCTGCAGGGAAGTTAGCTTCAAAGTGGCAGGGACCATTAGTGATACAGGAGGTGTACCGTTCAGGAGCTATCCGTCTTCACGGTGACATGAAAGGTAAACCTCATGTAGTCAATGGACAACGCCTTAAACCTTATATTGCAGGAAAGAGCTTCATCGGAATGGTGGAGGAGTTGAATTTACAAACACCGGAGGAGGTAATTGAGAGAAACCGTGCAGTTTCAGAAACCCTAAATCAATAGAAGGTAACTTTAGTGTTGGAAAGTTTCTCGGAATTGCGTAATATTTTACGGAAGTCATTTTTTATGGAAATTAACGTGGGGCAAGAAAACTGGACGAAGCGGAGACCCGAGGAAGGAAAAAGGGCCCACGCGGCCAGGTACAGGGCCGCGTGGGCCACTCCTTTCCCCCTCGGAGTCCTTTTTCGTCTCGTTTTTGATCCCGACGCTTCGTTTGACCTAAAAACCTCAATATATACCCCTCTCCGTCGATCTAATCTCGCACCGAGAGTTTTCGAGCGATTCTTTCTTTTGCTGTTTCTGCCTGTCAGGTTTTTAGCCATGTCTTCGGGAGACTCCTACCAATGCTCCTCCATGGACGACGATGATGATGAACTCGAGGGCACAGCCCCACGTCCATATGGAGGAGGAATAGGAAGAGGAAGGACTACTCCGATGATGAAGACTACAAGCTTGACGAGGAGGAGATGGAGAAGGAAGAAGCTGAAGAAGGAGAGTACAAGCCCTCCGTCGACATCGCACCTCTGGCGACAGCACCTCCTTCACCCATTGCTGTTGCCGGTGAGGGTGAACCATCTCTTGGAAACAAGAGGCAAACGGCGTGCATAAGCACCGGAGGGAAGGTTCCCAGGCTTCACTTGCAAGCAAAAACGTGGTTTCTACTCTTATTGACAGGGAATTCCAGCGTGCACCCAAGAGAACTATCCTGGTGAATGGGATCGCAAGATCCCCAAAAGAAAGTACCAAGCCCGGAGTGGAAGCCTTGCAAGGAGACGGTGGAGAAGAATCTCATGCAAAAACTGGGAGAAGCCGCAAGCAAATTTGAACAAGCCTACAACCTTATGATGAGCATTATTGGAGAACTTGAAGAAAATTATTATGAAGACAAGAAGTAAAAGAGAGGAAGTTCTAGCTAAACGTCAAGCTTGGGGGCGTTCCACCAAGTCTTTATCTCTACTAGTTTATCATATCTATCTAGTCATGGTGTGTTTTGCTTTTATCGTTTAGTTATCAATATCTCTTAGGCTGTGTGAGCTCATGGAGCATTATCATGTATCTCTATCTTATGGTTTATCAATGAATATTAAAGTATGGTGTCATCCATGATTCTCTTTTGGAGATTTATGGGTAACACTCATGCAAATGAGCGTGGCATATTTAGAGTTTCAGTCACATCTTGCCTTGAAATTAATTAACTTGAGTGTGTTGGACAATTGTAGAATTATCTAATTATAAAATAAGTAAAGAGTCAATATGACTTGGAATTAATAGTTTAAAGTTGAGATATGTCTTGTAGGATAAAAAGTTGAGAAGGGATAATGAAAAGGATATAAAACACTCTTGTTAGAATCTAGTATCTTTTGAGCAAATTAATGATCATGGATATTTCAATACTTATGCTCTTGAATGTGTATGAAAAGGAAGGCACCTGAAGTTTCAGTTAGCCATGGAAAGTGTAAAATAAAGGTTGTATGGAGCATAGGAACTTGATTGAGATATCCATGACTAAAGTTTGCACTAGTTACTAGAGAAGCAAGGTTGACAACAATTTTTATATCTATCTATCTTTTCATTTGTCTTCTTTGAACTTGTTATCCAATGAGAGTTTATCTTGTCTTTAAATTTCAGCAAAGTATAAAAGATTGTAATGCTTGCCATAAAGAGCAAAAGCATGTGAAAAATAATATGATTTGATTGTCCAACATACAATGGTTATTACTTTCAAAAGTAAGGGGTGATTGCTAGAGCTTCTACTTATGTTGCCCTCATGTGTATGAGTTTTAGTTCATTAATCTTATATGCAATTGAATATGATGATGATACAATGCTCGTATTTATTTATCAACCATAAGTCCATGATGCATGTAATGATATATGTCCTTTCTTACTCGAGGACGAGTAAAGGTTTAAGCTTGGGGGATTGATACGTGCATTTTATATCATCATTTATACAACTTTTAGTATCATATTAGAATGTTATTTACATTATTATATCACTGTTTTTGCATGTTTTAGATGATTTATGGAAATTTCATACAAAGTCCCTATTTTTGGTATTTAATTTCTGGAAGGCAGAAAACCTCCTTTTTCTTGTTTTTAATGTTTCAGGAGTTACGAGGACTCAAATAATAAAAGGAAAATTACCACGCTGGTTTTTCATCGGGAGAAAGGCAGTGGGAAGAAGACCGAATATAGGAGGACACGAGGCCCAAGTTAGGTGGGCCTGATGACCCACAAGTATAGGGGATCGCAACAGTCTTCGAGGGAAGTAAAACCCAAATTTATTGATTCGACATAAGGGGAGCCAAAGAATATTTGTAAGCCTTAACAGACGAATTGTCAGTTCAGCTGCACCTGTGAATAAACTTGCTCGACACAGATTATCAGTAGCAACAGTTTTATAGCAGTAGTAGTAGTGAAATAATAGCAGCAGTAAGTAAAGACAATTGTAGTGATTGCGGTAAACAGCAGGATTAAAACACTGTAGGCATAGGGATGGATGAACGGGCGTTGCATGGAAAAGATAGTTCATATAATAATCAAGACATAGGCATTTGCAGATAAATAATGATAAAGCATCCAAGTACTAAGTAACCATAGGCATGTGTTCCCTATATAGTCGTACGTGCTCGCAATGAGAAACTTGCACAACATCTTCTGTCCTACCAGCCCGTTGCAGCGGGGCCTCAAGGGAAACTACTGGTAATTAAGGTACTCCTTTTAATAGGGTACCGGAGCAAAGCATTAACACTCCGTGAACACATGTGATCCTCACATCACAGCCATCCCCTCCGGTTGTCCCAATTTCTGTCACTTCGGGGCATCGGGTTCCGGACAATAATATGTGTATACAACTTGCAGATATGATCTAAAACAATGATTATCCTCATGATACAATAACATGGTCAGATCTGAAATCATGGCACTCGGGCCCTAGTGACAAGCATTAAGCATAACAAGTTGCAACAATGACATAAAGTACTAACAACGGATACTAGGCACCATGCCCTAATGATCTTATAGCTGTTACATGAACAATCTCATCCAATCTCTACCATCCCCTTCAGCCTACAGCGGAGAATTACTCACACATGGATGGGGGAAACATGGATGGTCAATGGAGAGGCGTCGGTGATGATGATGGCGATGATCTCCTCCAATTCCCTGTCCCGGCGGAGTGCCAGAACGGAGTTTCTGGTCCCCGAAATAGGGTTTTCGATGGCGGCGGCGCTCTGAGGTGTTTCTGGAAAAAGTGATCGACCCCCCGACGTTTTTAGGTCAGAGGCAATATGTAGTCCAGAGGGGGGGTCCAGGTCGTGGCTGAGTCGGCCTCACCAGGTGGTGGTGCGGCCCAGGGCCCACCGCGCCGCCACGTGGTGAGGACGGCTCATTGCCCCCCCCATCTCCTCTTCTGGCTCCATGGGTCTTCTGATAAAATAGGAACTTTGCGATGTTTCCTGGGGATTTTTCCGAAAGTTGGATTTCTGCACAAAAACAAGACACCAGGGTAATTCTGCTGAAAACAGCGTTAGTCTGTGTTAGTTGTATTCAAAACACACAAATTAGAGGTAAAACAACAGCAAAAGTGTTCGGGAAAGTAGATACGTTTTGGACGTATCAACTCCCCCCAAGCTTAGCTTATTGCTTGTCCTCAAGCAATTCAGTTAACAACTGAGTGCGATAAAAGAAACTTTCACGAACACATTTGCTTCATATGATGTATATATTCTCACTATATGGACAAGTGCTTAGGCAATTCAATATAAGGTGTATGCAAATAATGTCACCTAATAGCCATGTAAACCATGAAAAGATGCCAACATACTAATAACAAACAACATGAAACATATCTATCTGCAAGATTGCAATGCTCATAATAAGATATGATAAGGTGGTATCTCGCTTGCCCGTATTTGTACAGCAAAACATAAATGCCCAGGCACCTCTGAAGTTCAAGGGAAGACTAGAAGTAAAGATATCAAAGATAAAAGCATCAAAGTTATACCACAGTTAACCGCATTCTGGGACAAGCACATTACACTAAGAATGACAACTATGCTCTCGAGAAGGTGCTCAAAGAAAGGATGGTGACTCAGCATAAAAAAAAAAGATAGGCCCTTCGCAGAGGGAAGCAGGGATTAACATGTGCTAGAGCTTTTTATTTTTAAAACAGAAGTAAAATTGTTTTGGGAGGTGGTTGTTCCTGTCAACGAATGGCAATAGAGTTTCTGTTATCTTCCATACTAAACAAGTTGAGAGCGGTTCCGAGATGTTGATATTAAGCACTTACATCATGCACTTATATATAGTTTGACACTCCTCCCAACCTTTGCTTACACAAGCCATGGCTAACCGAATCCTCGGTGCCTTCCAACAATCACATACCATGGAGGAGTGCCTATTTTATTTGTTTTAGCTTTTTGATGTTATAATGGTCTAACCAGCTCTTTGCAAAATTAGTGACAAGCAGATGAAGCATGCAAGTCGGGTACTTAATTTAGTATGGAAGATAACAAACCCAACTACTACTTCCTCATGAGCTAAAAACAGTGTCACAAAATGAGAAGTAATTTGAAGGTTTTAAAGGTAGCACATGAAAATTTACTTGAATGGTTTGAAATGCCATGCATAGGAATTTATAGTGGACTCTTTGGGATAACTTGGTTTTCAGGGATTTGGAAGCACGAGCAGCATTCCCGCTCAGTACAAGTGGAGGCTAGCAATAGACTGGGAAGCGACAATCAAGAGAGCAATAACCGTCATAATCATGCTTGCGACAAAACAAAATTAACGGAGGCATAAAAGTGATACAAGAACTCTGAGGCAAAATAAATCATCGAGGCTTAATTGACTTTTGTTTTTCAGTCATATGCATGCGTGAGCATGTGCCAAGTCAATTCAAATGAATCATTCAGAGGAGGATACCACAGTGTCATACCCTTTTATGAATAGAACAATGCAAGCAAACATCAATATAACATGCTACCCACTATTAATAAATTGGAACTGATCATAAGAGAACATGAACTACTAAGCATCCACTAAATAACATATACCTCACATGAACCAACTAAGCATGCTCACATGGATGAGTATATGTACAAAAATGAAAAAAATAGAGTTCATACCAGCCTCTCACCCCAACTCGAATCGTCGTAAATCGTCATTATTGCTTTTCACTTGTGTGGCTTGAATGATATGAAATGATAACCAAGCTCCACTGGAGTCACGGAAGGCTGTCGAACTCTGCAGCAAACTATACAAAACCGAAAAAGAACAACAAATATTTTTGGGTTTTTCGAATTTAAAAAAGAGCAAAAAGAAGCAAGCAACAAAGCAAAATATTTTTGGATTTTTGAATAACAAACCGAATTTAAACAACTAAGCAAACTAATACTAGAGACTTAAAGAAACAAATAAAGAGAAACAACAGAAATATTTTTGGTCTTTTTGTGTTTTGGAAAGCAAAAGCAAAAACAACAAAAAAAAGAAAGAAAGTCGAAACATGGATATACAAAGTACCGACAGAAATGATATATAAATGAGTGAGATGTCGGTATACCTCCCCCCAAGCTTAGGCTTTTGGCCTAAGTGGAGTCAATCCCAACGTGGGTAGGAACTCCAGGCTGGTGGATCATACCTGGCGTGCTCATACTCTGGCTCCACTGAGGAAGAGGAAGCAGAAGGCCCAGCGTACCCAGGGTGTGGGTGTGAGTAACCAGCTGTGTCAGAGGACTGGGCGAAGTCATCTTCAGCCCACTCTCCATCATCCTCTGCATGATGGCCATGTTGCTCCATGTATGCATCGAATTCATCCTCAGAGAGTGACCAACTAGTCCTGGAATCAAGGTTAAACAAAAGAGGCGCAGGCAAACCGACTATTCGGTCGGATTTAACTACTTTCCAAACCACTTTCTTGAAAAAGGTTATCTCATAAGATAGGCTATTCAAATCAGACCAATTAGAAACAAAGTTGTGTTTTATCATGGAAGCAATATCAAGTTTCTCTATGGGGAGCTGAACATCAAGAGGGTGAGGTACTACACCATGCATAGCTAATAAACGAGAAGCAATGAGACCTCCACAAAATCCCCCTTTCTCGCGGTTAGTAGCAAGACGGAAAGCTATCAAAGCACCCAAATTATAGCTCCTATCTCGTTGCAAAGCTGCTGCTAGGAAAACCAAATCATGAACAGATAATTTACCTGCACATTTCCTAGCAAGAACGCACTTTGAAACGAAATAGGCAAAATATCGAATAGATGGTAGTTGAATACTTCGAATTTTACCATTCTCATCTGAGAAACTTCTTCCTTGGCAGATAGCCTTGTACAAGTCCATCAATGGCTTGGGCTGCCCCTTATTTTCTCTCGCGATCCCCATTGGGGCACCCTAATGGCTGCACAAAAATCATCAAAGGGCAAGTTGACAGTTTTATTGTAAATTTTATATCGAACCATGGGGTTAGGTGAAGACCAATCGAAACTGAAATCCTGCACCACAGACACAGTTAGCTTTGCATATTGGTAAGGTTCACCAACAACAAAATCATTCAATCCTGCATTAGAGATTAGAGTTTGAAAATCTTGCAGAATCCCTGCACTTCTCATGAACTCTGAGCATGGATAGATGGAGGGGAACACTCCCTCTTCACGATGGATTCTCATGACTTCAGGCACCACCAATTCATGTTGGTTAGTTGATGTACATTCATCTCCATTTCTGAAATTTTTGGCAAACACTATAAAATTGATTTGAGACATCTAAATGAAGGAAACTACTATAGGAACTTGCTAGAGGATTAAACATGCATCAAAACTAATTATTCTAACTTAGAACAAGCATGCAAACTCACTTAACATGTCACCTACAGCAGCAAAATACTCAAGAAATACTCCACTAAACAAAATTCTACTTGGATATTCGAGGAGTCACATACCGGAGAACAAATGCCCCAAATCTCAGCAGCAAAGATGGGCTGAGCAAGGAGATCGAAAATCGCGAGGAAGAACAGCAAGAACACGGGTTTGAGCAGGGAAAATGTGTTTGGTCGTGAAAGAGGAAGGAGTGGTAGGTGGCTGAGTGAGTGGAGGGCCAGGTGGGGCCCTCACCATGCCACGCGCGGCCAGAAGCCTGCGCACCACCATGTGGTGAGGTGGCATGGTGGGTCCCCCTGGTCAGCACCAGGCACTCCCACGTTGCTCTTTCAAAAATAGGACCAGTGGTATAATTTTTACAATTTTTGAAAACTTTCAATTTGGACAATTTCTGGTGCTTAAGATAATAAAATTCAGGCAGAAAAATGATTTCAAAATCAAACTCAGCTAAACTTTTCAAACTAAGCAACATTGCAGTAGGTAAAACAAGGATGGGAATAAAATGTTGTTTAGAACCTTCATGTATATAAAGTGTATTTGTTAGCAAGGTTGATCAAGTCTTGCCACCAAATAAATTTATATGACACAAATGAATTAAACATCATGAGACAATCATGTTACCTTGAATTGTATTGATATGATCCAATCATAATGTTTTGATATCCTTCTTGATGATCATATATAGGGCAATCAATACTTCCCACTTTGATAGTTCTAAAATTAGAAATTGTATTAACTCCAAATACCTTGTCCACTTTCTTGGGGAAATAAACAGTGTGCTCTTTGTCATTCACATTAAAAGTTACTTTTCCTTTATTGCAATCAATAACAGCACCTGCAGTATTTAGAAAAGGTCTCCCAAGAATAATAGACATATTATCATCTTCAGGCATTTCAAGCACAACAAAATCAGTTAAAATCAAACAATTATTAGCCACTTGAACAGGGACATCCTCACAAATGCCAACAGGAACAGCAGTAGATTTATCAGCCATTTGCAAAGATATATCAGTAGGTATAAGCTTATCAAGATAGTCTCTTATAAAGAGAGAAAGGCATAACACTAACTCCTGCTCCCAAATCACATAGAGCAGTTCTAACATAATTATTTTTGATGGAACAGGAATGGTTGGTATACCTGGATCTCCAAGCTTCTTTGGAACCTTGCCATTGAAAGAATAATTAGCAAGCATAGTAGAAATTTCCTCATTGGGAATTTTCCTCTTGTTAGAAACAATATCTTTCATATACTTTGAATAAGGAGGCAATTTAATAGCATCAGTCAAAGGAATTTGCAAGAACAAAGGTTTCATCCAATCACAAAATTTATTATAGTGTTCTTCTTCCTTTGATTTGAGTTTCTTAGCAGGAAAGGGCATTTGCTTTTGGACCCAAGGTTCTCTCTCATTACCATGTTTCTTAGCAATGAAGTCTTCCTTACCATACTTTTTACCTTTAGTATGCTTTTCAGGTTCCTCTTCAATTTCTTCTTTATCAGAAGCATCATTCTTATCATTATCATTGTTGTGTTCATTACCACTTTCAGTTTCAGCATCAGAAATAGATATACTATTAGGATCATTAACAGGTTCAGAGGATTCTACAACAGTTTTATGTTTCTTCTTCTTTTTCTTAGAAGGAGCACTAGTTTCATTAACTCGTTGAGAATCTTGTTCAATTCTTTTAGGATGCCCCTCAGGATATAAAGGATCCTGAGTAGAAATTCCTCCTCTAGTTGTTACTTCACAAACATGTTTCTCTTTATCCCTAGAGGCATTAACTAACAATCTTTTTGCACTTTAGTGAGTTGATCAATTTGAGTTTGAACCATATGAAAATGTTTAATAAGCATCTTAACATCATTGGAGGTTCTCTCCACAATATCATGCAATTTACTAATAGCTTGAGAATTCTCATTTAAATGATTTTCCACTCTCATATTAAAGTTATCTTGCTTAACAATATAATTATCAAACATCTAAGCATTGATCAGGAGGTTTAGAGTAGGGAATATCTCTATCATCAAACCGTTGGAGAGAGTGTACCTCAATTATGGATGAATGGGGAATTGGCTTACATAATTCTTCTATAGGTGGAAGGTTCTTCACATCTTCAGATTTAATACCCTTCTCTTTAAGAGATTTCTTGGCTTCCCTCATCCTTCATCATTTAATTCAATCATACCCCTCTTCTTTAGTATTGGTGTTGGAGTTGGTTCAGGTAAAGTCCAATCATCATGATTTTGGCTTATTTTAGCCATTAATTCCTCAGCTTCGTCTGGAGTTCTTTTCCTGAAAACACAACCAGCACAACTATCCAGGTATGTCCTAGATTCAATAGTTAGTCCATTATAAAATATATCAAGAAGTTCATTTTTGGCCAATTGATGTCCAGGCCGAGCTCTAATTAAAGAACAAAACCTTGACCAAGATTCAGGCATTTTCTCTCCTTCAACCTGTTTGAAGTTAAAAATCTCTGCAAGGCAGCATGTTGAGCACTAGCAGGATAATATTTCTGAAAGAAAGCATTAAGCAAACCAATAGGACTATCAATAGAACCAGGAGACAGATTATTATACCAAGTTTTAGCTTCATCTTTCAATGAGAAAGGAAAAAATTTAGTAACAAAGTAGTGCGTTTCTTTATATCATCAGAAAATAAACTACTCAAAGTAGAGAGCTCATTCATGTGTTCTACACACTTTCATTTTCAGTACCACAAAAAGGTTCTTTCTCAACAATGGATATATGTGACAAATCAAGAGAGAAGTCATAATCCTTATCTTTAATGTTTATGGGAGATGTGGCAAATTTAGCATCAGGAGACAGTTTATATTTAACAACATGTTTTGCAAGAAGATTTTTAATGTTACTTGCACCACTAGTAGCATTACATTCATCAATAAAGTCATCGTCAAGTTCCACATAAGTTTCATCAAGATCATCACAAGTATAATCCCTCAACTCAGGTGAATCAACAGGGGTAGTGGGACTTCCATTAGGTGTTTCAGCATTTTCAATTTGTTTAGACCTAGCAATAGTAGCATCTAAAAAGGGACCTAAAGAACCACTTTCATCAAGAACAGTAGAAGCATCATCAAAATTATCAGAAGCATTTTCAGATTCAGCAGAAGTAACAGTGCGTGTAGCTTGTGGTGGTGTAATAAGTTGACTCATCACAGATGGTGAATCAAGAGCAGCAGAGGTACTCAGAGTTGTACCTTTCCTTGTAGTGGATGGCAATATGTGGACCTTCTCATCACGAGCTTTACCCATGATGAATAAATTTCAGCGAACAATATTACTCTCAAGTGAACTTACAAAAAAAGCTATGCTCCCCGGCAACGGCGCCAGAAAATAGTCTTGATGACCCACAAGTATAGGGGATCGCAACAGTCTTCGAGGGAAGTAAAACCCAAATTTATTGATTCGACACAAGGGGAGCCAAAGAATATTTGTAAGCCTTAACAATGAATTGTCAGTTCAGCTGCACCTGTGAATAGACTTGCTCGACACAGATTATCAGTAGCAACAGTTTTATAGCAGTAGCAGTAGTGAAATAATAGCAGCAGTAAAGTAAAGACATAGTGATTGCGGCACATTGTAGGCATAGGGATGGATGAACGGGCGTTGCATGGATAAGATAGTTCATATAATAATCAAGACATAGGCATTTGCAGATAAATAATGATAAAGCATCCAAGTACTAAGTAACCATAGGCATGTGTTCCCTATATGTACATGCTCGCAATGAGAAACTTGCACAACATTTCTGTCCTACCAGCCCGTTGCAGCGGGGCCTCAAGGGAAACTACTGGTAATTAAGGTACTCCTTTTAATAGAGTACCGGAGCAAAGCATTAACACTCCGTGAACACATGTGATCCTCACATCACAGCCATCCCCTCAGGTTGTCCCAATTTCTGTCACTTCGGGGCCTCGGGTTCCGACAATAATATGTGTATACAACTTGCAGATATGATCTAAAACAATGATTATCCTCATGATACAATAACATGTTCAGATCTGAAATCATGGCACTCGGACCCTAGTGACAAGCATTAAGCATAACAAGTTGCAACAATGACATAAAGTACTAACAACGGATACTAGGCATCATGCCCTAATGATCTTATATCTATTACATGAACAATCTCATCCAATCCCTACCATCCCCTTCAGCCTACAGCAGGGAATTACTCACACATGGATGGGGGAAACATGGATGGTCGATGGAGAGACGTCGGTGATGATGATGGCGATGATCTCCTCCAATTCCCCTCCCGGCGGAGTGCCAGAACGGAGTTTCTGGTCCCCGAAATAGGGTTTTCGATGGCGGCGGCGTTCTGAGGTGTTTCTGGAAAAAGTGGTCGACCCCCCGACGTTTTTAGGTCAGAGGCAATATGTAGTCCAGAGGGGGGTCGAGGTCGTGGCTGAGTCGGCCTCACCAGGTGGTGGCGCGGCCCAGGGCCCACCGCGCCGCCACGTTGTGAGGGCGGCTCGTTGCCCCCCTCCATCTCCTCTTCTGACTCCATGGGTCTTCTGATAAAATAGGAACTTTGCGATGTTTCCTGGGGATTTTCCTAAAAGTTGGATTTCTGCACAAAAGCAAGACACCAGGGTAATTCTGCTGAAAACAGCGTTAGTCCGTGTTAGTTGTACTCAAAACACACATATTAGAGGTAAAACAACAGCAAAAGTGTTCGGGAAAGTAGATACGTTTTGGACGTATCAGGGCCGACGCGGCCCATGTACCTGGCCGCGTGGGACCCATCAAAGGAGCCTCAGGCACCTCCTCGCCTGGGGCTTTTGGCGACGCCTTTGTCTCGCCCGAAAAGTTACGCCCTAATTTTCACGAAACCATCAGAGACCGCGGCGGCGGCGAAACTCCTGATTCCCTTCGAGGGGGATCAGATCCTGCTGCTCCGGAGCTCCGGAGAAGGGGAAATCATCGTCATCGTCATCACCTCTGCTCCTTGGCGTGGGATGAGGCCTCTACATCATCACCCCCATCAAGACCAGCACCATCTCCATCATCATCTCCGTGATCCACTTCGTTCTCCTCGTAGTTTGAGAGTTGCTATACCCTAGATACTTGTCTTCTGCTGCTATTCATGCTTGTGATTGAGTACTTGTCATTATTTGGTGGTGAAGTTATATTTTCAGATTGTGTTGTACCACTTATGCCAATATCATCATGTTTGCGCATTGTGAGTAGTTCCCATATGTTCCTGAGAGCATAGGATGAGTTGGCAATGATTTATATATAACATGTGTTGGTTTTTTTGTCAAGAGTTTATCTTTTATGTGATTCTATGATGGTGTTGTGCGAAAGTCGACTGCACAACACTTCACCTATATGGGCTCATAGGAGAACACCGTAGTATAATGAATTGAGGGAGACTTGGGAGGACATGTAAACCTGAGACCGAGTCATGGAGTTATATTATGAGGGTATTAGCATCCGGGACCTTAGAGTGTAATGCTATGGTGGGACTTTATGTCTTAATAATTCTTGTGCAGTCATTTACTTGGCCACATGATCCATCATAAGGGGTTGTAGTTTATTTATTTAGCTATACCTAATTATGGCTCCGTCCAAAGAAGATTAAAACTTAACAAGATATTCAACGTGTTGTTTCATAAATCTTTATGCCTAGCAATATCCATGCCGCCCTCAGGAATGTTTTCCACATATAAGTTACACATCACTTGAGCTTGTCCTCTTGCCACATAAGAGGATTGGGCTTTCTCTCTGAGAGCTTTCACTTGCTACTATTTATTTTCTGCATTGAAACTATAGAACCAAAAGATACCAAAAACACTTGCATCTTTTATTGTTTTATTTATCAATCTTGCTAACCAATACCTTCAGCTCCTCGTGGGTTCGACAACCTTTTCTAATTGAAAGGTACTACAATTGATCTCCTGCACTTGGGAGTCATCAGCAGCCGTGGCGGTGGAAGGAGGAGGCCGAGGCAGAGTAGAGGGTCGAGATGATGGTTGCCCGCCGACGTGTGGCGGGCGACTTCTAGCGACGCCGGAGCTGGGAGGCGAGGATGCAGCTGCTATCGGCGGGGATGAGCAGGAGAATGGGCCGAGGAATGTGGTTGCCGGCGTTGAGCGTCTAGAAGCGCCGTGGTGAGCACGGCCGAGGAACAACGCCCCTTGGTTCCTAGAACGAAGAGAGAGGGGTATTCCGTAGACGACCATAATGTATAGAAGGCTCCGGAGGAATAAAGATATAATGAGGTCTCAAAGGATAAACTCACATCTAACTTCGATGGATGGAGTAGAACTCACATTGGTTCACTTGTCGGGTTCTCGAACGAGCACTTGAAAAGATTGTAGAGGATCCTCCAGTGTCCAAGAGCAAAAAATAAGAGTAGCCAGTATTGGGGCCAATTCTGCAATTCCTCATGCACCCAAGTCATGAACACCTAACTCTCGGATTCAGAATGAAGAACTTGGCAAGTGGTGTTCACGAAGCTTTGTTAACATGAGTCGGAGGTGTTTGATACGCTCTCCTTCAGACTTGTAGTAGATGAGAACATCGTCATCTTGGATGTCATGAATCATCGAAAAAGACATGGAAGGAAATTACGAAGGTAACTCGGACATAAATTCACATACGCTACAAATCGCACAATGTTTTGTAATTTGTATCCTTGAGCTAGCTGAGCGCGACCAACACAAACCATGGTTCACTATCACATTGCTTGTAAGTCCATGATACGTGTTCACAAGATGTCGTTTACAGAATGACGTGTGTCCATACATCTTATTTGCGCCTTAAAGGAAAACATAAATATATGGTTCAAGCTCACAAAATTATTCCGGTGTGCCCCCAAGAAAGCAAGCACTAGCACAATAGTAAATTAACATGATTATCATGTCTTGGTAATAGATATAGAAAGCATGGCTAATCCAAAAATCTTGTTCTCAAAGACATGTTTCAGGCTCCAGTGTCGCTCTGCAATCCTCACAAATTCATCCATCACTTCTCCAAAATGTTGCACAATTATTGGTTCAAAAACGGCTCTTATCTGGTTCGCAAACCATTTTGGCGTGATGAGCACATTATCGACACCGCAAGTGTAGTCATTGACAAATATCTCTCTAATCGAAAATGGGCCCTCTTCTTGGATGATCTTCCTCATTTCTTCACTTGAGGGTCCATATATTGGAATGTAGAAAGAATTATATTTTGCTTTGTCAATCAAACCCTGTCAATCACACCAATACATCAAAAACTCATTTTTAGCGAATGATAAAATAATTTTCTAATGAAATTATGGGAATTTGTACCTCCAAGGCCATAATTCTTAGAATTGAAGCTATAATTTCCCAGGCATGAAAGAATTTGGAGCTGTTTCCACCTGAATGCTTCCCTACAATGGAAACAACCATCCGGCCTTGCGGGACTAATTCTTTGGCTCTCAAACCTAGAAACAATGTAAAATCTTTTGTAAACTGCTGCCTGTATGCATCAAGTACCATCGGGAGCCTCTCCCGCCTGACATGCTCATCAATATCATAAGTTGGGATCTGGTTCATTGTTAGAACATCGGGAACCTGCAAAATATAAAGGTTTTACTTATCATAATCAACAAGTGGTTAACATAAGGTGGTGTAGATATATTGAGTAGTGGCATGCTCGCACCTTTGATAGCC
The DNA here is from genome assembly GCA_947311845.1 of Poa pratensis. NCBI lineage: Eukaryota > Viridiplantae > Streptophyta > Magnoliopsida > Poales > Poaceae > Poa > Poa pratensis. Next base: position 41,320,279 of record CAMZMU010000052.1, read on the forward strand.
AATGTAGACCGTTGCTGGAGCAGGCAAAATGCAAGGAGCCACTGGTGAAGAGCCTCTCGTAAAACGACCCTGGTGCAACTCCAGTCACCACGACAGGTCCATTGCTTTGCCGGAGCGTGATAAGGCTCTTTATCACCATGTTGAAGTTGTTATCCGGAAGGTCATTTAGGAACACAAACACCTCGGGTGGTGGTTGCTGGAACCGAAGGCAGCGACCATGGATGGCCTCGACAACTGTCGATACCAGCACTAGCGCGTTTGGTCCAGAGGAGCATCCCATGTCCGCGATCACCATCTTTCTTGGTAACAAGCCGGTGCTATAGCTGCTGAATAATTCATTGATGGACCTTTCTATAACGGCCTTCATCCTTTTCTGCTCAGCATTCTGTAATCGACAAGTTTAATGCTTTATAACTCTTGTCCTTTTATTAGATCAATGATAGTTCATCATAAATGAACTTAAGTGAAATATATTATTTATTGAGCAATCTTCATAAGGCACGTCCAAAGAATATGCAAACAGTAATCGAGAAAGGAGAACATATATACCTGTATAACCGAGTTTCGGGCGTAGCTTGTCTCATCGTCACCTTGGTTCATATGCAGCATCGGCATTGCCTAGAGCAAATGCTTACTTCAGTGCGTGCGAAGTGGTAACCTCGAGCTGAAACCATCAACTACTTGGGAGAAACGGCTTAGGAAGGTGAAGCTAAGCGAGCTCAAGTCGTTATCTTTTATAGAGTAGGAGTAGTCACTAGGAACTCAGGTAAAATCTAAATTTTGGCTGGCACATTTTCTCTCTGTCGCGTGCGCACATGTGCAGCCGTTGGATCAGTTCCACGCTGCGGAGTTTCTTCTGTGCGGGACCCACGCGCACGTGCCGAGCGGTGCGTGAACTGAGCTCCCACGAACTCGCGTTCCGCTGCCGGCTCCTTCCACGCACGCAGCCTCGTCGTCGTCTCGTCGACAAGAAACCGGGAGAGACAGTCTCTAGCCTCGTTACCATATTTGTTTTTGGAATGGTTGCACTTGCACACTACCTAGCAACGTCCATTGATCAATATGTTTCCACATTAATTGTATGATATTTTGCCAAGCAATACGAAGATAATGGTAACGCAGCCTCCGCGCATGCATGAAGAAACAAGGATATGAAGATATCCTATGAACAATGCTAGTACATTGGAAATCCATTTTTAGTTGTTAAAGCATTTGCTCCATAACCTCCATTGTTTAAACTCGTGTTTCAAACTGTTATACCTTTTATAAAAAAATCAAGGTAAACATTCCAATATTTTATAGCCCCAAAGAAATCATGAACAAAGACATTTTCTTGTGTCCTTGTCAAAAAGACAAAAAATAAAAACAAATGTTAGATAATAAGTCATTTGTAGTACCAAAATATATTTTTTTACACAATTCAGATAAATGTTTTTTTTCGCGACACTTATTCGTGTTTACAAAAACTCTCCGGATGTATGTCCATATTTCTTGTCAGGTTTTTTCGACAATTAAATGTTTTAATTTTTTTATAATGAGAGTATATAGTCCTACAAACCAAAATATCACCTCCGCTAATACATCTACCTAACACTAACAAAGCAAAATCGTACCATAGGAAAAGAGACGGACTAGGTTTAATTTTCTGAGTTTCTCGTTGACTAGCAATATATTTCTAGGATATTTTCTATTTTCGGGTGTAGAGAGACTTCCTAGGTTGAGCGGTCACAATGTTTACTAGGTTGAGCGGGCACAAATTTTAGTGGGCGACGTGGCTTTATGGTGTTCGATTTGGGTTCCTCGTGTAAAAATTGCATGGTAACGAACTAACGATGTGCAAACAACACACTGCAACAGTGGCTATATTTATCAAACCTCTTTTGACGTAAATAAATATTTTGGTCCTTTTCAGTTTTTGTCATGTACATGTTTCTTTTTTTTAAGGATACGTCCGAGCGGACGCATCGGTTTCAAGAAGAAGAGGCCAAGAGGCCGTTTACAACGCGTTTAGTCACACACGCCTGAAACGCCATCCACCAAAAAGAGAAGGGATCACTCGCCAACCCTCCACCTATCTACGGGCCCTAGGCTACCCCTAAACAACCTAGCCGATCGCCACAAGTCGGCCTCAGCCTGCACCATCCTGGTGGCAGACTCCACCGATGGTCTATGCCCCTCAAAGACTACATTGTTCCTGTGTCTCCACAGACTTCAGCAGATCAGAGTGATCGCGGTCCACATATCCTTCACCTCATTGCCACCAAGCGTCCTCCTCAGAGGCAACCACTCCTCTAAACGGGCATCGTGGTCAGGGATCCAGTCTGCTCTCCCCCATCTAGACAGGAAGGAGGACCACACATCTCTGGATAGGACACAACCAAGCAGCAGGTGGTCAATATCTTCTTCCACCTGGTCACAGAAGGGCAGGCAGCCGGTCTAGGACGCCCCGACGCCCTAGGCGGTCGGCTGTCCAGCATCTTTTCCTCAGTGCTAGCCAAAGGAAGAACTTGCACTTGTTGGGGGCTCGCGAGCACCAGATTTGCTGGGGCCCAGCCATCCCAATCTGGCCTTCAAAGAAAGCCATGTAGGCCGACCGAGCTGAGTATTTGTGGTTGGCCTCCAGACTCCACCTAATACCATGTTTATTGATTTGTTTCATGTACATGATTCGTCACTCCACCTAATATCATGTTTATATGATCCCCAAAAGTGTTTGTTCTTTGGTGTTGTCATCTAGAGGTTTCCTTGATCCACCTAATACCATGTGTATTTGACCCCCAAAACTTATTTTGTCCATCGGTGATTGTCATGTAAAAGTTTTCATCACTCTGCCCATAATTATTTGACCCCTCACTTTACCAGAAAGGTTTTTCTACAATAGTATGACGAGCAAACAGTCATGTTATAGAGTTTCAAAAGATATATATTTTTAGACAAAGGGCGTTATTACTAAATGATTACACCCGTCCTCTCCATAAAAAATTCACACAGCCGCTTTAAAAGATATATGACGGACAAGAGATATTCTGGAGAACCATGGAATTTGGTAAGCCTACTAAAATTTTATTCCAAATTAACCTTGTTTTTTTTTCTACGTCTTAAAATTAACCTTGTCCCTTCAAGGTAGCCAAACAAACCATCGATTTATATCTTTTGAAGCGCCTAAACGACACGTAGATTCCACTGAAGAAATTGAGAACTCCTCCCACCAAGCCTCACCCGGTCGCCGGCGGCGGCGCGAAGCCGGCTTGCTCCTCCCAGCTGCTCGCCGTATCCGTCGTCGGCTTCTCCCCCTGATTCCCGTCTCCACCGCTCAGTCCGGCTTGTGTACGAAGGGCGGCGTGAAGCCGGCTTGCTTCTCCCAGCTGCTCGCCGTGTTCGTCGCCGGCTCCTCCCCCTCTCCCAGCGGATCAACTCTCTGCTGCGCCGGTCAGTCCTCTATCTGTACCACATAGCGTGGCAGGGTAAATTTCCGGGAAGGAACCCAGCGGGATTCGGACGGAATTCCTGCAAAAACAAGTCCGTATCTTCCTTGGACTCGGATCTTCTTCTCCTATTCCAATTGGGTCTGGCCTCGGTTGCTCATCTATATAAGTACTCCTAATAGGCAGGATACCTCAAGAGATTTGTACAAAAGCATCAGATCCGTGCAACTTAGAGAGTCACTGAAGAAAAAAATCAGCTTTGTCCAAGAGCATCAGGTCTTCGCAACTTAGGGACTACGCTCCTCTGTCACTGACGAGACACTGCCCCCATGGAGTTATATAGCATCGCCTCGATGATGAGCTTAGGGAGTCTAGCTATACAACGGACCCCTTTGTGCTCCCTAATCTTCAGAGTTCTGCCCAAGCTGCTAGGCTTCACTCCCATTTCACTGCAGAAACTCTGCAAGTATGTTCACCCACCATTGGAAATTGAGACTACCGTCGCCACATTGCCAGAGCTGCCTCAGGACGTCTTGATGGGTATCTTCGCCGCCCTTGAGCTCCCTGACCTTGTACGTGCCGGTGCCGTCTGTCCCTCTTGGCGATCAGCATATGCCAGCCTACGAAGCCTCGGGCAGTATAAACTGTCACAGACACCGTGCCTCCTCCATACTTCTGAATCTGCCGGTGATAGTGTTGCTTGCCTCTACAGCCTCACTGAGAAGAGATCGTACAAGTTAACTCTTCCGGAGCCACCTATCCGCACTAGGTGTTTGATCGGGTCCTCTCATGGCTGGCTGATTACTGTTGATGAGAGATCTGAGATGCATATTGTCAACCCGATCACGTGTGTGCAGATTGCTCTACCTTCAGTGGTCACCCTCGAGCACGTGAAGCCCATCCTTGATGAGTACGGTACTCTTCACAAGTATGAGTTCTCATGGCACACTGCAACGTATGCTGGTCATAGACCACCGTCCATATTTGATCTTGACAAGCTGCGAGACAGACTCCACTATAAGGCGTTTGTATTCCCTGATGCTTCCACGGGAAGCTACATTGTGGTGCTCATCCATAATCCAGTGCGTCAGCTCTCTTTTGCAAGGGTAGGGGATGATAAGTGGACCTGGCTGCCACCTCATGATCTCTATTGCGATTGTTTTTACAAGGATGGCCTGTTGTATGCTGTGTCTCAAATGGGAGAACTTCACACCTTCGATCTTAGTGGCCCTGTGGTCGAAATGAAGACAATTATCCGCGTACCCAGGGAGAATGAATATGAGTATGTGTACATTGTTCAGGCTCCATGAGGTGGTCTGCTGCTCATTTGGAGAATCTTCGAGGATTATGAATTGGAACCTGATCCTGGGGCATCTGTGTTTTGGAACACTACAAAATTCAGAATATATGAAGTTGAAGCTGCGGGAAGTGAACTTAAGGAAATCAATTGCTTGCGTGACTATGTTTTGTTTCTTGGGCACAATCAATCACTCTGTCTCAGTGCTGAAGAATACCCATCTCTCAGGGCAAATCATGCCTACTTTACTGACGATAATATGTTGTGGACATTGGGATTTAAGAATAATCAACGTGATATGGGAACTTTCAACCTGGATAATGACAGCAAGGAGGAACTTGTGTCTTCGCAGCTTTGGTCCAACTTTCCGGCTCCTATTTGGATTGCACCTGATCTTCGAAAGATGAACGTGGCTTCAGAGGCTGCTTGAAAAATGGTTGATGGGTTCAATTAGCTAGCAGTTGAGTGGTTTGCTAGGTTGATGGACAATCAGTTTCATGGACAATCTACTCATGTGACCACTTGGACCCAAAGTCCGTACACACTTCCCAAAAAAGATAGCCTTTTATGCTTCGGCCCAGTTGAACAAATAGTTTAGTTTTTCTTTGTTTACCCATGTACTACACACAGTTTAATGTGTGGAAAACTTGAGGAATACTTAACTTCTCTCTTTTTGTTGTTCTTCCATTTTTGTCTGTCGTGCTTGTGCATCTGTGTGTGTATTTAACTATTACTCCTTTAAAATAAACAAATTCTCACTCGGTTCTTCATAGGAACACCCTGGTATTATAAGCTTTAAAGTTTCCATATTGTTCTTTCAGTGCACCTGTGTAGATATCTGTGGAGTGCTCTATTAGCAGAGGCTACATTTGCAAGGAATGCAGGTAAGGGAAGCCTCCTTGCTTCATCAGCAGAGGCTGCTTTGATCTTTCTCATTACTTTTTTTCTTTGGGGTAGGGTCATCAATGGTGTGCTCGTGACAGAGATGCTCCAGGGGCTCAAGAGTTGTTCTCTTATTCATGTGTACTAGTGGTATTTGGCGCGGCGCACGCCGCGCCCTTGATGTCAAATTTTGATGACGGTTTGGATTTTAAAAAAAAGAGAAATGTTCAGATTTAAATTGTTTGAAATGAAGACAAAATGTGTGAGTCTTTTGTAAGGCATTTGTTTTGGAATTTTCGAATTTGATTTTCGGCAATGTGGCACGTAATGTTAGCATTTTTTGTGTGTTGTTATGTTGGTATGTGTTCATATATTTTTTTCGGTGAGTATGTTTGAATAGAAAATTCTTGATGAATTAATATATTTACATTTTTGATATATGTAGATAACGGTTTTTCTATAGCATTTTTCTATATTTTATGGAATATCGGAATATTCGCGTAAATGTTGGCCAAATTAGAATATTCAAACATGTTTTTACTTTTGTGTGAGTATGTAGCAATTTTGACGATCATTTTTTTTATATGTCTTGTACAATATTCAAATGTTTAGTAGTTTGAAAAGTCCAAACATGTTTGTATTTCGACGTGAACATTTAATCGAGACGCCACGTTCTTGGTATTTTTTTGTGCTATTTTTTTTTTTGTTAACCAAAATGTTGGCTAAATTGGTATGTTGGAACATTTGTTTGTTTTGTTATGAATAAGTAGCATTTTTTGCATGCATTTGTGATACGTTGTGTACAATATTCAAATAGTTGAAGGCTTGAAATGCTCAAGCATGTTTTCTTTGGACGTCAATATTTAATTAAAATCAGAACAATCCATTTGAATTTGATTCCATATTTGGGGAAAGTTTGCTTGTGTCGAGTCGAACTGCTAGGTAAATTGAAATGTTGAAACAAATTTGGTATTTGTTTTGAGTGCACTTCGGTTATTTTTTATGAGCATTTTGTTTTTTATTTTACGGAATATCGAAATATTCGCTCAAATGTTGGACAAATTGCAACTTGAGGGCATGTTTTCTATTTTGTTATTGTAAAGTTGAACAATACATGTATTTATTAGATAAATGACGCCATTATTAAGTGAGACATGAAGCACTTGGAGTGTTGTAAAAAAATGATTCCATTATCATTTGTTTAAGAATTTGGAACATTGCATAAAAAGTCTTTTCTTTTTTATCTATTTCTTTTGTGTAAATAAAACTTCGAATATTTCATATTTCTTTTATTTTTTGTAGACCATAAGAAAAGATTCGTTCAAATGAAATAAAAACAGATTTTATATTCCATCATTAAGTAGACCCCATCCGGAAAGCTTTGACGTGAAATGTCAAAATTCTTCGTAATTTGTTGTCCGGTGTAACTGCAATTTTTTCTAGCAAATTTAAATGTTCAAGTGTGTGTTGTAGCTTGACATAGATATCTAATTAATCCACTCAATCAGGAGAAATACAGTATATAAGTATTTTGTAAATTTGAATATATTTATTTAGAAGGAATGCATTTAGGTTTTGTTGAAATGTTTGGTATGTTGAAATGTTGAAAAATATTTATATATTGTTGCAACTCGTGCAATTAAAACGTAAATTTTTGTAAATAGACCAATTGTTAATAAAATTGTAAGTTTAGTAGAGGTGGGAGAGGGCCGAGAAAAAGATAAAGAATAGGAAGAATAAAATCACGTAAAGGAAGTAAGCAATTCGCCATTTCGAGGATGTTCAGATATGTAGCAAATTGGAAATGTTGGATATATTTGTAGTATGGTATAAATATTTATTTGAACTCCGTAGTTAGGGAGAATGCAATTTGCGAGATATATTTTAGAGTGTCTTCAATTCTTTAGCAATTCGAAATGGTCTAATGTGTTGTACTTTTGCGGTTGAATTGTAAAAATTTTAAATAGGCAAATTTTTAATAAATTTGTAAGGGTGGGGGCAATGGGAGAAGATGGAGAAAAAGCTAAAATAATAGGGAAAATGAAAACATGTAAAGGAAATAAGCATTTTGCCATATTAAGTGTTTTCAGATGTTTAGCAAATTTGAATGTTGGATATATTTGTAGAACATTTATTTGAATTCTATATCGCGCTCTTGCTGATATTTGTTTTTGGTTGCGTTATATATATTGTGAGGGAAGGCTGTAGTTATAATTTGTATATTGTAGTTAGATGAAATTCAACTTGAAATCAATAAATCCCCTTCCTTACAAAACCTTTGAGATTTAAGTGGCATTTTATGGAAATATTCATCTAATCAACCTTTTTTTAAATGCAAGTACATAATTAGAGAGATTTAAGTTGCATTACTTGCAAAAAATGTTAGGTAAATTTAAATGGTCAAATATGGTTCCATTCCGACATAATTTTCATATGAACCACCGTAATTAGAGAAAATATATTACGATTTAGTTCTTTGGTTAGAGGAATATATTGTGTTAACATCTTTTAAGTCGAGTCCATCTTTAGATGAAATAGATTTTTTGATTTCTTGAGGTGTGAATGGAACGAAGCATTATTGAAATTTGACTACATAATTAGAAAGAGTTAAGTTCAAGTTGAGCATTTATTAAATTGAATTGCATAATTGAAGGGAGTTTAGCTATGTTATTTGTAAATATTAACTTATTTGAATTGGTATGATATGCCTATGTTTTGTGTTAGATATTTAATTTAGCTTAATAATCTTAGGCAATAAATTTTAAGCATTAATTAAAAGCAATCTGAAATCAAGCCACAATTAGAGGAAGTAATTTTTCATTTTCTCGAAATATTCATGTAGTGGAAACAATTTGTTTTTTGGAATGTCATGTCATTTCTAAATATTAACTTGTTCGAGCTGGTATGACATGTCCGTGTTTTGTGTTAAATAATTAATGTAGCTCAATAATCAGAGGGAAAAATATTGTTTGAGCATTTATTAGATTCAATGTAAAACCAAGTCATAATTAGAGGAAATGAGTTTGCATTTTTTCTTGAAATATTCGTCTTGTTAAACATTTTTTAAATGCAGTGTCTATTATAATTTGGGAGAGCCTTTAAGTTTAATTAAATGTTGGTATTTAAAATACCGTCGTGAAGAAAACTCAAATTTGGAACTGTGCTTGGTGCACTGAAATTTAGAAAATGTTTACATCTTGACTAATTACACCTTGACTAATCAAAAATCTGTTTAAATTTTAGCGAGAACATCGTGGTATGGGAAATTCAACTTTGGGAAATATGTGCAGCAAAATTTCTTTAGTTTTGGATATCGTGAAATTTGAGAGAATTTTGAACTTTAAATTTAATTAAATTCTGGAGTTTAAAATATCGTTATGTGGAAAACTCAAAATCGGAAATGTACACATTAAAATTTGGTTGGATTTCGGTGTCCTGAAATTTAGAAAATGTCTGCATCTTGCCTAATCGCACCTTGCCTAATCGAATGTTTGTTTAAATTTCAGTGGGAAGACTGTGTTATGGAATATTCAAGTTTGAAATTTTGTGTGCCACAATTTGTTTAGTTTTGGATATATATATATATATATATATATATATATATATATATTGAAATTTGGGAGAACTCTGCATTTTTAAATTTAATCAAATTTCAGAGTTCAGAAAGAAGCAGGGGAAAAAAAGACGGGTTTAAAAAAAAGGGCCGAGGTTATTATGGTTTTTCCATGTTGGTACAAATTGGTTATTATGTTTTTTTTCCATGTTGGTTATTATGTTTTTTCCATGTTGGTATAAATTGTTTTTTTTGTTTTGTTTTTTTTGAGTTGTATTTAAAAAAAAATTGAAAGTTTTTGATTTTTTTTGTTGTAGGCATATGAAATGACTGTTTTGATGTTCAAAATTGTTGTACAAATTATTTAAATTTTGTTTTCGGGTCAACTCTATTTGTTTGGAATTTGAGATTTTAAATAAGCTGGGAAAAGGTCCTAAAGAATTCGGGATGAGTACATTGATTTTTACAAATACTCGGAATTTGGTTTGAACTTATTTGGATTTATATTTCAAAAGTTTGAAAAGATTTAGAAAATAATAAACAGAATGGAAAAAAAATAGAGGGCCGAGGCAGGCGCCCAGGAGCAGGCCGGCCCACCAGCCGGCCCATCTGGCCAGCCTAGGCCCACTGCGACGTCGCGCTGACGTCGGCAGTGGCCGGAGCTGCCGCGGCAACGGCGAGCTCGGCGCCGCCGCGTCCGGGCGAGCTAGGGATCGGGAATTTTCTGAGAAGAACATGGAATTTCCGCCCCCCCCCCCCCCCCCCCCCCGTGCTTCTCTGCAAAAAAACGGACCGCGCTGTGAGGCTGACGCACGGGACCCACCGTGACTGTAGCGTACTGTAGCTGCACAGTACGTACTGTAGCTGCTACAGTAGCCTGGGGCGCTCTCCGCGCGAGAATTTGCACGTCCATTATACACTCGCGATTCACAAGAACATGTGATTTCCAGACAGAATGTACACGGACTAATACAAGGTATTTAATAAAGAACCGTCTATCCTAAGGGTTATTTGTCTACCTTGATTTTTTTGACAAGTTTCTAGTTTCTAGTTTTGCTTTAGACATGGTTGAACCAAAGTTGTTCTCAAGAATTTTCTATTGTTTTGTGTAGTTCGTCGTTTAATTGATACATATATCCTTTTGGTGTGGGTAGCCGATGTTCATACATCGGAAGGAGAGGCTGAAGATGTTGCAGGGGCTTCTTTCCGGAACTAGATGCCAATATCCTATGTCTGAACATGTTTGTTTGTGCGCTCTGGAGCATTTGTAAAAGATAAACAAATACAGTATTTTTATTTGATAACACTGCTGATGCATGTTCTATCGTTGTCTCTTAGCAGCTGGTGTGTTGGTGACAGTTGTCATGTTGGCCTTAATGCACATCAGTCATCGGCAGTCTGGCACGCAGGCCAGCTGCACCAGCTCGGGCCCAAAGGGCAGCTTCTTCCTTGATTTGGGGGTGCCCTGCCTAGCATGCTGCCACCACTCCATCAGCGAAGTTTCGTTCCTTGCCGCGCGGCTGTCATCCGCAACCAAGCAAGTATTTCATGCCAGGCTTGCCAGGAGAAGGGGCATTCAAAGAGGAGGTAGTGGATGGTTTCGGGGGCTTGGTCGCAGAGGGGACACTGATGGTGATGCTAAAAAAACTTCACTTTGGCGGCGCACACAATTTCCAGAGCAGCTTCCAAGTGTTGCAGGATACGTTTGATGTTCATTAATCTAAGGACAAGTCTTTGTGTATCTCTTCTCGCCTTCTCATTATTGTATGGAGAATTGTGTGAATGACATATGTATAACAAGAACCGATGGTTGAGATGCTTATTTGTTGCTTGGAGTTTTTTGAGACATACATGTTGACAAGCTTAATTCAAGCACACTCTGTACATATTAAGGATCATATTTTGTGATGCAGAGAATAGGTAACCGATAAAATCAACTGCAAAATTCAGTGTAATTTGGTAGTCGTAGAGATCAGCCTATTTCAGTACCAAGTTGCAACAACTACCAACCACGTAACTCACAAAGTACAGGGAAAAGAATGTGAGGTCTATTAGAAGCTAACTGAGTGTACACCAACAGAGGATGTCGAAAAAGCTTCAGAAGCTAACTATGTGTACGCCAAAAAAAGAACATGGCAAATCAAATGTTTCCGAAGCTTTTTTTTCAAACGATTACCCTGCAGGGAATCAGGTTCCATAATCATGAAATGTCGGAACTACAGCATCCAGAAGTATGGTTTGTTTCATATTTACATGCACTGGCAACTTCCAACCACCTCAACATCATGAAATGTTTCGGAAGTTTCAGAGGATCTCGACAAAGTTTCAGAAGCTACCTAGTAGTCCTTCCACCAGTAAGGAGACAGCCGGTGGCAGAAGTGCGAATGCAGGGCTTGCGCCATCTTCTGGTTTCAGTTCTTCCCAAGGATTCAGAGTAGCTAATAGCTAATCCATCCACCATCCAGGTGGCAGCTGGTGACAGAAGAACTGATGAAGCGCCTGGTCACGGCCTGCTCCCACCCTCACGCTGCACCCGGGCTCGCAGCAACGGACCCCCTTGTGAACATGGAGTCCACAATGTATGAACATCTACGGATGAAAGAAGAAACACAAAGCTGTAACCCCAAAGTAGAAGGTATTCCATGACGTTCGGACCACAATGTCGGAGTACTCACGGTGGACGTTCGGACGATGTAGTTCTCAGATCTATTGTCCTCAAAGACACACAAATGGCAGACTGTGCAGCTCGCCGGGCAGGTGCTCGCCTTACTGCAGTACTTGACGTAGTCCTCGATGACCCCCTCGGGCACCTCAACCCCATCGACGGTCTGAAAATACATGCAGCAATATTTGCAGAAGTTAATTAAGATGATTCCATATGATTTGCTGCTGGATCTACCCCAAACAAAGAGAGAGCTATCCAGAGCAATAACTTTGGTTTTCTCTGGTATTGGTGATTTTATAATCACCTCTAGTTTGCTATTGGTGGACAAGTTAACCAATTTCTTAGATCCAAATAGGCAAATACATAAACTACTTATGAGAGTTAGTGAATATACTTGTAGATTAACAAACTAGTAGCAAATGAACACATGCTGTGAATGTTTTTTCAGTATATAAACTACGATTCTAAAAAATATAATTCCACCAGATTGAAAATTTCCTGAATTATTAATTGTCATTACATGACAATATTAGCACGTCTATGACAATATTTGCTCAGAATATATGAACGGTTTAGGGTGTCTAATCAAGGAAGAAGCCTTCCACAAAAGCTGCCTTACTCAGATACCCTTTTTGTTATATCATCTTGGGAATGAATTCCATGAATCACAAGATGAATACCAGACTAATACCAAGTAACACTGAATACAAGTTGCATTGCAAATTTGTAATGAAATGTACTGTAGAACCTAGGTTTCTCAAATAGATTGGTACTATCAATCATGTACAAAGCCCAAGCATTTAAGGGGCTAACAAATTAATGTTACTGTGTATGTGTCATTGGGCCCTGAACCTGAATCCGTCCACTCTAGCGTTTCTAATTCTGATGAATTGCTAGAAGGTTCCATCACTAGCGAGCAGAAGCAAGACATCCGATAACAAATCATACTGTAAACGCCATCCAGATTTAAGATACCAAGAATCACAACATGATACAATGCAAATCTCTACTATATAATATGGCTTCAGGTGATGGTTGGTACGTTTTTCAAATTTCCAATTTTACCCCTGTGTCATCAGAAAATATTACCCACGCTGCCACGCTTAACTTGTAACGGTTCGTTTTTCTGTTTCTGTCTCCAACCGAAAGCCCACGTGTCCCCTACCTCGCTTCCCCGTAGAGGCCATCTATAAAAAGTTCCTCGCACCCACCGCGATCGTCCGCGCCTCGCTCGCTGTACCCCGCCGCCCCAGCCCCAGGTCCGTCGGCCGGCGATAGGTCTACCACACATGGCTTGGCTGAGAGCCTGAGCCCCCAGGATTACCCAGCCCAATCTCTTCACCGTTCAGATCTACAGTCAGGAAAAAGAAACAGAGCCTCCCCCAATCGCTCGCCCACCCCAGCCCTCGATCCACGTACTCCGCCGGCTTGTGCCCTGCGCGCCTGCGCTCGCCGCCGCTGGAAGGTGCCTGCGCGTCTTTGCCGTCACGTTTTTCCCCTTTCTTCAGGTCGGGCGATAAGTCGGGCGACGGATTCCCCCGCCGCTGATTGCAAAAGAGCGCGATGGACCCTATCTGCAGCTCTGGCGAGATGACAGCTGTGTGCAGCTCGGCGAGAAGGCCTCCATTGCCCCTGTCTGCAGGTCGTCCGAGACGAGGAGCCTGGGCATAACACCCGCCACTCTCCTCACTCATCCTTCTCCTCTGCCAGACCTGGCAGGCGCGTGTGAAGGCTGCGGTTGAGGACAGATCTCATATGAGTAGGTGGGGCGATGTAGATGCAGGAGGTGACAAGGACGTGCTGATAATCTGGCTTCTCTATGCTAGGAAATTTCTCTTTATCGTATATATAGACATGCATGTTCTCTAATTGTAGCCCACTTCAGTTCTGTTTCTTTCTCTGGACTAATATGGTCTCAGTTGTTCAAAGCTGAATCCTCTATTTGCTACGGAGGTTATCTTTAGAGCAGGATCCATGGTTGAGTTGTGTCCAAGCAAGCATGTAAAAAATGTAAATAGTTTGAATAGTCCCAAAAGAAACATTATATTGGTCCTCATCTGCATGTTTGTTTGGTTTACGTAGTTTATTCAAGTGTCAACGTTGTTGGTTTTGTTGATTCCCATTGCTTCTTAGATTGATGAGTGCACTGGAGTTAATTTGTAAGATAGAGATCTGATAGAGTTAGAGTAGTAACCGGTACAATAGATGGCGAATAGAGTGGATATATATCATTGTTTTCCCCGCTTAAATATTTGTCATTTCTGGCCTTCTAGATTTGCAAGGGTAAAGAGATTAATCCAGAACAGGAGAGTCCTGAGCCTGACAGATGATAAAGTGAGATGGACTTGAGAAAGGAGTCTGTATAAGATACATTAGCAGCCAGGGAAACAGAAGGTTAGATTGACTTGCGTGAGCGGATGAAATATTAGTTCATGAAACCACCAAGAATAAATGATTCTCTACACTTCATTCCAGAGAAGGCTTGAGACTGTGCAACATCTGATAATTTTAATGATCCCTTTTTGTATTGCTGTTTTATATTCTTGTCAATCGCGGCACTGTAAATCCATGAATTTGTACTCTTCTAATCTACTGTACAGTTTGGTTACATGTTACAAATATCCTCCACATAGACACACAGCAAAACATAAGTTCAGTGCTTAGGATGGACATAGAAACCTCGTAAGCACTGTCAAGATTTATGAAAGTATATGCAACGAGATTTATGAAAAGAATTCACGGTACATAGATGTCACTGAAAACATTCAAGCGATGTCAATGTCAATAAGAAAGAAGTGGTTTTTAGGCCTTCCTCTCTCCTACAATTTCCTCATCAGTGTACTAATTCTTTTTGTACAACATGAAGATGGCCACCATCATCCTTTGATGTTTCCATGAGCTGAATACTACTCTGAGTTTTTCAACATGCATGGATTGCGTACATAAAATGCTTATGTTATTTTATTGTCACTCCGTGATACCAATAATATCCACCCATAGTCCATTACTTGATTCTCCAGCGAAATCGTGATCAATTCTGGTTTTAATGATAAGATGCCCAGGAGTGCCAAAGTCCCCAGACTATGAAAGAATTGATGTTCAAAATTTTATATACGTCTCTATGTGGGTGACATTTGTACATTCCACAGTGGACATACAAAATCAAGAGGTTCAAATTATATGCCATGCAACAATAATATATTACATTGCTAAATTTAGCATATGTGGCAAAAACTGTTTGAAATATATATTAAGGTGAACTTGAGACATCTTGACATGGATGACCAGGAAGTAGGAGGGGGAGGTTGTGGGATGGCGAGCAATTCACTTGGTGGACCATGGCGACGTCGACTATCACACATCATGGCATATCACGGGTCACGACAGGCACAACAAGAAGCAAATTGTCGCATCCTTAACAATGATGTTTTTTTCCGTTGCAACGCACGGGCAAATTTGCTAGTTCTTTCTAGGTAGACCACAGATTCTCGTCACTAAAACTTGCAAGATTCAGAGGAAGAGGAAGAATGGTGGTGGACTGGTGGGGTTACTCACATAGGCCCTCGCCTGGGTCTGCGAGGTGGAGGTGGTGGCGGTGGCAGCTGCGGGAGAAGGACGACGACGACGAGCAAGACGCCCGTACATCCAAGCTCCGCCCTGTACCGGCGGCGGCTCCTGCTGCTGCTGCTCCTGCGGGGGATCCTGCTGCTGCTCCTGCGGGGGATCCTGCTGCTGCTCCTGCGGGGGCTCCTGTGGCTGCTGCTGCTCCGGGAGCGGCGGCGGAGGCGGAGGCGGTGGCAGCAGCAGGCGGCGGAGCGCGCGGAGGTGGCGGGTGGGGGAGAGCGCCCCGTGGAGGGAGGCGATGGCGCGGTGGAGGGAGGCGAGGGCGCGGTGGAGGGAGTCGAGCCCGCGGCGTCCGCGAAGCAGCGCCTCCTCGATGGCTCTCCTCGCCCTGGAGCGGAAGGAGGACGGCAGGGCGCGCCAGAGCCAACGGAGAGGGCGGAGGAGGAGAAGGTCGACGGTGCCTCCGCCGAGCTCCAGCGCGCGACGAAGAAGGAGGCGGAGGTCGCTCCGGGGCGCGCCGTCGCCGTGGCCGCCGCCACGGCGGTTCTTGGTCGCCGCCTGGCCATCAAAGGTTCTTGCTGAACCAAGGGGAGAAGGGGAGATGGGGGTTTGTTGGAGTTTTTTTTTTTTTTTTTGACGGGAGGTTTGTTGGAGTTGGTTAGGGAGAAGGGGAGAGTGTTGGGGTTTCTTGTTGTTGGAGGGTTCTTGTTGTAGAGAGGGAAGAAGAAGCGGGAACGCCGGCGAGGGGGAGCGGCGAAGCTTCCGGTGGAAGGGAAAGGGGATCGAGGCGGGTTTGGGTTTTGGGGAGAAGAAGCCTATTTACTCCTGCGTGAACGGGCGGCCCGGCCCAGCTAAACGTTGTTTTTTCTCTCTCTTTTTCCATGTTTTCTGTTTCAAAATATATGTTTTCGTTAGATTCGAAAAAAAGATTAATAGGTCTGAAAAATACAGTCAGAAGAGACCCACAAAAACAAGTAATCAAGTATGTTTTATCAAGACAAAATGCCAGATAAAAGAATATGTTTCAACTCGAAGTTATTCACCTCCCTCTAGAGTGTAAGAGCATCTCTAGCACATAGCCCAAAAGCCCTCGGCCCGGAAATTAACTGCTTTTTTCGGGTCCCGAGGAAAATATGGGGCCGAATTGGCGCGAAAAGCCCCCTATCGGAAAATAATTTCCAGGGAGCAGGAATTTTAAACCCCCCCCCCCCCCCCGTGCCCCATCCATTCAGTTTTCGCGTCACGACGCGCTCAGCTGTTCCTTCCGCCGCCGCATCTCGCCGGCGCCCGCCTTCGAACCGTCTATAAGAAGGAGAGGGAACCCCTAAAGAGAGAGCCGCCATTCTTCACCGCCTCCACGAAGTTTTGTCTTGTCAGTAATGGTTGCCATACTCATGTCTTGTCATAAATAAATCAATAGCATCGAGTTAAGTCGACGACGAAGGTGCCCTGTATTTGTGGGTTCTTGAAAGAGCCAGGCATGTGTGCGGAGAGGGTGAAAAAAATTGTGTCGAAATGGCTGTTTTGGCAGAATATGACTCGTAAGCGGAGGGCGCGAAACGGTTTTCGCCTCGCACAAACAATATGGTGGGTACTCGTGGCAAAGAAAGAATAACGGTTGTCGGAAAAAAAAAAGGTTAAACTTTGAGAAGGAAATGGAGCTATTTTCTTTTCACAGACAAATATAATTTTATTATTTATAGCTAGGAATATAATTTTTTTACCGAAAGTTTGGCATACACATGTACGAACATTTGTATATATCTGACAAAGTTTTTTAAACTCATTTTAAATATCTGAGAGCTGTGAACTATAAAATGAGAGATGGGTGGGGTCCACCGTGGGCTTTTCGCACTTAACTTTAATATTATTTTGTGTTTTGGGAAACACGAACAGAGAAATTTTGAGAGGAAAATGGAGCTAATTTTCTTTTCACATACGTAATTTTATTATTTCTGTAGCTTGGAATATAAGTTTTTTGCCGAAATACGTACAAAACATGTTTATATTTCTAACAAATTTTTAAAACTCAATTTTAATATTTTAGAGTTGTGAACTATAAAATGAGAGATGGCGGGTCCACCGTGGGCTTTTCACACTTATATAGACAGATATGACAATAAAGTGAGAGGTGAATGGGGTCCACCATGAGGTGGTGTCAATGCTCCAATGGAGGACATGTGGAATAAGGAGAGTGCAAGGATTGTAGGGAGCTTAGTATTCTTAGAGGATACAAAAGCCGTTTGCAGTTATGCAATATCGCAAACGATCAATCCGCATAAACCCTCGTGGAATTGTAAACTATAGACATCTTAAACTCCAAACCAGTGTACTCTAGCAGCAGTTGTATATAAGCATTGTTTGTTCATTCGGAAACTTGCGGTTATTTAGTTATTTGTTCCCTAATACATTGTTTGAAGGCAAACAGGTAATCTAGTTTTTAAGATTCTTGGTTCGTTTCTTTTGCAGCCCAAGATGGCAAATCCACAAGTGTGAAGAATAGTTGATCAGTTATATCCGGTTGTTTTCTATAATTTTTAATCTACTGGTTCTAGGAAATACTCAAATGCTCTATCTCTAAAAGCATTGCAATATTCCAAATGAATTTAGGAGGGCAGACTGGGGTGGTATAATGGGGAATAGATGCTCACGAAGGTTTTTTGTTCGTGGTGGAGACGTTGGTGGAGGGGTGGAGGAGGTAACCTTTCGTCGTTATAGTTAAAGACGATACATGGCCATTTTATACTAAAGTTTTATACTTTCTTTAAAAATCTTACCATATTCTGGATTTAAATTATATATTTCCTGTACTACTTAATTATACTTGTTACCCATACAATAATTTCTCATTTATTTTTCGTTATACATTTGCAGTGTGTATATCATTAAGAATATATCCAAATTGCACATTTTTGTGAGATATTGTCCTTGACTTGATACAAAACCACCTTAAATGCGAAAAAACAAGCTAGCTACTGCTTCCACCATGTAGGAGTGAGACGGAGACC
This sequence comes from Poa pratensis, assembly GCA_947311845.1. Lineage (NCBI taxonomy): Eukaryota > Viridiplantae > Streptophyta > Magnoliopsida > Poales > Poaceae > Poa > Poa pratensis. Next base: position 41,338,673 of record CAMZMU010000052.1, read on the forward strand.
CTGGATGGGGCGTGGAGGAGGCAAGTTGTTTGTTCGTTAGAGTTAAAGATGGTGCATGGTCATTTAATTTATACTAAAGTTTTATACCTTCTTACAAAATATAACCATATTGTAGATTTGAAATATATATGTTGTATACTACTTAAATATAATTGTTACCCATCCAATATTTCTCTCAATTTGTTCTTTATATAGTTTCCAAAGTAGCATTGCTAATAGTAATTAATGACAAACTTGTAATATTACCAAAATCCATGCTAATATATTACAAAATTATCATTTCTTATATTCATAAGAACCATTATGGCTTCATAAAAGCAGAACAATCCATGAGTGTCTTGCTTGGGCATTTAAGTACATCTATCTTTGTCATAAATCAAACAAAGTGATTATTACTGAACATTGATTTTTATAAGGCCTTTCACAAGGTGTAATGCATTGTTATCCTACTAGATCAGTATTTTGGATTGCATTATCCTATACTGCTAAATGGTCTTCATGGAAAAAATATCCTGCATAGTGCTTCTACATATTTCCTCCTAAATGGTCTTCATGGAAAAAATATCTCATGCAAAAGGGAGTCGGTCAAGGTGTGATCAACTATCCCCTCTAATCTTTATATCAACTAGTGAATTGGTGCAATACATTATCAATAATGTTTCACAAAATAGTGAATTTGATCTCCTACTGGATCAGTATTTTGGATTGCATTATCCTATACTTCAATATGTTGATTATCTCCACATCATTATGCTGCACTTGAAATGTCCTATCCACACTTTCTCACCTTCTACCGGTTTGAAGGTGAGTTACGTCAAATCATCCTTGGTCCCTATTAATATTTCTACTGAGGGTGCCGTGAGCCGACTAGTTCTTTTGATCACTGATACCCGTAGAAGTGATAGCCTTCAGTAGCTACCTGAAATGAAAAGTATACGGGGTTAGGTTGAGCCTCCAAGTGCAGAGTATGTAGTAAGTGGAAGACGTGTTTTCCCCACGAGGGTGACTCGAGGGTTTAATATCGAACTCTCGGGGAATCAGTAGTGAAAGATTTATCTTCCTATCCTTCTTTTGGTCTCCTACAAAACAAAGTTAATTGTTTTGGTCCTCAACCTCACCTGTGGTTGTCAAGCACAAGGTGTATGAATGATATCAAGATAAATATGCAATGCAAACAAGAAATAAATATGCAATGGTGGTGAATGAATGTGCAAGGATGATGATAACAATGATAAATGATATTTTTGGGTTTTTTATGATGAATGCAAGATGGAAAAGTGTTTTTGTATTTTCGGATTTAATAATGGCAGAAAATGGAAAAGTGGTAAAAGTGGTTGGAAAGGTGTTTCTTATGATTAAAAATGGACCGGGTTCATGGTTTCACAAATGCACTCTCTCTTTAATGGTGTGGCAGACAATGGACACATAGAGTTGACATATGAGATTGCAACACAAAGTTTGATATCAAGTTACTAATTATATGGGCATCACGTCCTAACATAGAGATCTTTTGGTTATTAATCTCTCTTATACTCCACCAAGATGCGAACTAAATCATAACACCTTAGCAATTAAGATAAATCAGAGTATAGCTTTAAGTATCATGACATGAAGTGAAAATAAGAACATGCTAGATCTAGTCATAGAGTAGTGGCGATGTCACACCCACATCTCCGTAGCATGGTATTTTTGTTTATCCCTAGTGAGGCAACAAAGTAAGGTAAACACCCAAGTGGATCGCGATATTTCAGTTGTCAACTTACCGCACTCACCACCCCCCGTTACTCCAACTAATGCACACATCACCCCACACACGCCCTCATAAACATGCTTGATCATAACAAGTATATAAGAACGGGGTACATAATATGCATCTATACTCATAACTGAAACAAACATTGCAATCTCAAACATATATTAACTCACAAAAAGATCCACCACATAGGAATTACATATATGACCGTAATCATGTTCAGCAGCTCATACGGTACTAATTAGTGAAGCTCAAAGAGAGGAGAGATACATAAGTTACTTCCACAAACCCATAGTCCAGAGGTGGACTACTCCCTCTTCATGATGGAGATGGTGGAGATGTCGATGGAGAAGATGGAGACCACGCCGGCAGCGCCCCGCCGGAGTTTTCCCCCTCCAATCTGCAGCTCCAGATCTTCGTTTTCGTGTTTCTGTGATATGGCGGCGCTTGTTTTCGAGAACGCCGTGGGACTTCTTTTATAGGCGTTTTTAGGTCAAGACGAAGGCGGTGGAGAAAAGATCGACGGCTGCGGAGCTCCGAGGGCCAATGGTGGGCCCCACGCGGCCAGGTACAGGGCCGCGTGGGCCACCCCTTTTGGCCTTCCGGCTCCGTTTGCTTGATTCCTTCGCTCCTACGTCTTCTTCCTTCCAAAATAATGACCTCCGTATTTTTCCATATTTTTCTGACGACGTTTGGGTCCCTGAAACATAAAAGGAAAAAATAGGGTTTTCTGCCTGCGCAGGGTTAATTCCATAAAAATAGGAAACAATTATTTTATTTCCTAAAATCATTAAATAACAGTGGTATAACCCTTATATGATGCAAATATGATTGGAATATGAGTGATATAGTGCAAAGTTCATGTATGCATTTTACATGCATCAACATCCCCAAGCTTAACCAATACTCGTCCTCGAGTATGAAGGTGATAAAACTAACATGGGCTTTGCAATATAGCACTAACAATGGATATCAAAGATGATTGCTACTGCTACATAGAGTCAAATGATTCATTCTTCAAAGGAGTAGCAATATGCAAAATAGTTTATGAAGTGATATCAAGTATTCAATGCAAGGATGTTCAATGATAGTTCACAAAGTGTAACATAGAAGATAGTAATATGGACCACATGTATGCATAATGATAAGTAAGAACATCCTACATTGGTCATAGAGTGTAGATGAAAATCTGAATATAAAAGGTGGACACTTTGGAAAGATGTATATGTGAGTAGAGGTAAAGCATGCATAAGTTTCATCTAACTTCCAAACTCTTCTACTTAAGTTAATGATTGCAATGTGGAATTCTTGGTGTCAAGCTCTCATTACCCCTATCATAGCATCTTGAATGATTAAAGTTTAATGTGAAAGCAAATATGAGTAGTGTGCTTGATAAAGTAAAGGTTAGGTGTCTCATGCCCCTTGAATACAAGTACCTACACCATGATTACTCAACTTAGGAAACAAAGCAAGTTCAAGTTCTATCATTGTAAGTAATAATAGTATCATCAAGAGCGTCAACTGGGTACCTCTTGTCCCAGGATATGGAACAAGCCCATATCAAAATGACAAGACAAACAAACAAGATGAACAACCTCAACACCCTTTTTATTTACCATTGGAATAGCTTTTTATTATAAGGTGCATCACAGACGGTTCACCATAGCATGTAAGTAAATTTCCACCATGAATGATGCATGGCTTAGATTAGCGGCCCAGGCGTCTCTCTAACCATTTATACAAACTCATTTAAACTACTTCATTTCCACCTCATTTCACCATGATAGGCATCCATAAACAAAAGTACATGATATCAACTAAATGATGAAGGAGCATGTTGAAAGCTTTGCATGTGACAGCACATATGGGCTAACTCCCAACCTCGGACATTTATCAAGCCACTAGCATCATATTATTAATCACAATGGGTCATGTTTTATTTATGCAATAAAAATAGTTGTGCATCAAGTTCGTGAGAGCTATATAACCAACTTTTCCCATAACAATCAATAACATAAACATTTTCATTCAGAGGTATAGATAACACAAATGATATACATACTCGGAATAGCATAAAGCTAATAGGTAGATATGGTGGACTCACTGGAATAACTTTGGTTGAAGGTGTTGGAAACAAGTTTTTGCTTGTTGGAATGTTTGGGCTAGCAAGAGGGAGAAAGTTGACCATCTAGATGCATGCATGAGTGTCCATAGAACTAACTAATCCATGTTAAACAAAGTAAAATAACTTTCAGCATCAAAACATGAATAAGTGATAGCTCTTGATAAAGCATTTGCAAATTATTACTCATAAACAAGCTCATGAATCATGCAACTATATGTATCATTAAAAATCAACTCAAACATCCCTTTTCCCAATATGATAAAAGCATCCAACATATTTCAACCCATATTTCCAGTAGCTCTTTCTCATATAAATGATAATGTGGTGGTCTCACAAAATAACAAACAAAAAGACGCTCCAAGTTTATGCGATAAAGTGTTTCGATCGAAAAACAGAAGTTAGACGTGTGCAAACCGAGAGTGTGTAGGTCCAGTGGGGTTGTCTTCACATCCCCAAGCTTATGGTCTTCACCATCCTTGGATAACTCTTGGTGCATCTCCTCCAATCCCTGTGAAAAAACTTCAAAACACCGTTTCTCCCATTTTTTTTCTGTGGGGTGCATTAGTAGTGATAAACAAATAGGTTTCTTGCTGCATATAATCCTTAAACAAAACATCATATGAATGTCCAGAAAGTATATAATGTTGTATGCCTACTCATAAACTCATTTGAATCAAAAAGATTCAAGATAAAGTTCAAAACATGCATAAAAAAAATGGGACAGAATCTGTCCAGAAAAACAGCAGCAGCAAAACGTATTTTTCTACCCTACCAAACTTTGCCGAAAAATTCTGCAAAAATTCATGCATACAGAGGATGAAAAGTTGCAACTACAGTTCAAATATGAGCTCATTCGGAGTTACAGAATAAGAATTAAAAATCATACCGTGCACAGATTCGTGCAGGAATAAAATCTCCGAACGCTATAAGCAACTTTTCAAGACCAAAATGGGTAAAACTTGGCACTTTATTAAAAACTCCAGAAACTAAACTAAAAACAAACTCTCTTGATACAGCAAGAGGACACAAAGAAAATCACACATAAAAATAACCGGGTTGCCTCCCGCAAAGCGCTTTCTTTATAGCCATATAGCTAGGCTTCTTACTTGTTGTTTATTGAAGATGAAGCTCATGAGGGAGCTTGAACTTTGATGTTCCCCTCTTTCTTGGGAAGTGTTCCATGCACTTCTTGTGTGGGAACTGAAACTTACGTTCCCCCTTTGAATCAATGATAGCACCTGTAGTACGAAGAAAAGGTCTTCCAAGAATAATAGGACTAGAGGTTTTATTCCCCATGTCCATGATTAGAAAATCCACAGGCACAAAAGTCATATGTAACTCTACCATAACATCACTTACTTTCCCTAAAGCATGTTTAATGGAATCATCAGCAAGTGCAAGTTCAATAGAGCATTTTTCAAGATTTTTCAATTCAAGCACTTCATATAGTTCTTTAGACATGACAGAGACACTAGATCCTAGATCAAGTATGGCATGATGTGTCTCTTTTCCAATAGTTACTAGTACCTTGGGAATCCACATATCCCCAAGCTTAGGTGGTATCATGGCCTCTTGGTTGTACCTAGCAATTTTCTCTTTCAAGACATGATTAGCAATATAGGAACCAAAGCCAGCTTGATTAGTGTTGATGGAAGGATCACTTGCAAACTTTTGTAAGATAGAGATTAATTCATGCAAGCTACAATTTTCTAAGTCAAGCAAAGGATCCTTGACTTCACTAAGCATTTTAACTTCCTCAACTTTCTTTTCCTTTTTAATCCAAACTTGTTGCCTAGCAGGAACCTCTTTCACATGTTTAGATGATGAATCCTTTCTTAATGAGTCACTAACTCGAACCAACTTTTCCTCAATATTGTTCAAGTAAACATCTTTTTCAAGAAATTCTTTCTCACATAATCTCAGTTTATGCATAACATTAACCAATTCATTGTTTATCTTTGGAATAATGTTTTCATAATAAGACACTAGTTGTCAAAATCTTCTTTACTTGGCAGCTTCTCTAACTTAGTTTCAAACTTATCTTTAGATAATGCAAGTGCTACCGTGGTTTCCTCCAACTTTTTATTGCTACCCACAAAGCTACCAAAAAATCTTCTAAGTGTCATGGCTGCACAAGGTGGTGTTGACAAGACAAAACTTCCACCTGTAGCCCCATCTAAAGCATTTTGATACCAAGGGTCTATTCCATAGTAAAAGTAAAGATTAAGCTTTTCATCTTCACAAGGTGTAGGATCCTCATAGTGCATCCTATTAATTCTTACCCAAGCATCTTTTAGTGTTTCTCCATGATATTGCTTAAAGTTGGAGACAAATTCAATGGAGAACTCACTCCCTGTTTGTTTCCCAAAACCATGATTGCAAGTTTTTTTTGTTTTTTATTTTATTTTATATGCAAAACTTAAAATAAAATGTGTCTCACAAATGCAAACCGAATTACAAAAGCAAGACAATGCAATGACAATGACAAAACAAATAATTTTGCTTTGAAGGTAAAGATGGATAAGATGATGCTCATGTAGGTGCAACCTCCCCAAGCTTAGCTGTTAGCACAAGTTGGTGATGTTGACTATGTTGTGATGAATCCGGTACTAGAAAACAGAACTAGTGCAGGAGCTTCCTTGGATAAATCTTTTTAGCTATGACTCCCCGACAACGGCGCCAGAAAACAATCTTGATACCCGTAGAAGTGATAGCCTTCAGTAGCTACCTGAAATGAAAAGTATACGGGGTTAGGTTGAGCCTCCAAGTGCAGAGTATGTAGTAAGTGGAATACGTGTTTTCCCCACGAGGGTGACTCGAGGGTTTAATATTTAACTCTCGGGGAATCAGTAGTGAAAGATTTATCTTCATATCCTTCTTTTGGTCACCTACAAAACAAAGTTAATTGTTTTGGTCCTCAACCTCACCTGTGGTTGTCAAGCACAAGGTGTATGAATGATATCAAGATAAATATGCAATGCAAACAAGAAATAAATATGCAATAGTGGTGACTGAATGTGCAAGGATGATGATAACAATGATAAATTATATTTTTGGGTTTTTTATGATGAATGCAAGATGGAAAAGTGTTTTTGTATTTTCGGATTTAATAATGGCAGAAAATGGAAAAGTGGTAAAAGTGGTTGGAAAGGTGTTTCTTATGATTAAAAATGGACTGGTGTTCATGGTTTCACAAATCCACTCTCTCTTTTAATGGTGTGGCAGACAATGGACACATAGAGTTGACATATGAGATTGCAACACAAAGTTTGATATCAAGTTACTAATTATATGGGCATCACGTCCTAACATAGAGATCTTTTGGTTATTAATCTCTCTTATACTCCACCAAAATGCGAACTAAATCATAACACCTTAGCAATTAAGATAAATCAAAGTATAGCTTTAAGTATCATGACATGAAGTGAAAATAAGAACATGCTAGATCTAGTCATAGAGTAGTGGCGATGGTCACACCCACATCTCCGGTAGCATGATATTTTTGTTTTTCCCTAGTGAGGCAACAAAGTAAGGTAAACACCCAAGTGGATCGCGATATTTCAGTTGTCAACTTACCGCACTCACCACCCCCCGTTACTCCAACTAATGCACACATCACCCCACACACGCCCTCATAAACATGCTTGATCATAACAAGTATATAAGAACGGGTACATAATACGCATCTATACTCATAACTGAAACAAACATTACAATCTCAAACATATATTAACTCACAAAAAGATCCACCACATAGGAATTACATATATGACCGTAATCATGGTCAACAGCTCATACGGTACTAATTAGTGAAGCTCAAAGAGAGGAGAGATACATATGTTACTTCCACAAACTCATAGTACAGAGGTGGACTACTCCCTCTTCATGATGGAGATGGTGGAGATGTCGATGGAGAAGATGGAGACCACGCCGGCAGCGCCCTGCCGGAGTTTTCTCCCTCCAATCTGCAGCTCCAGATCTTCGTTTTTGTGTTTCTGTGATATGGCGGCACTTGTTTTCGAGAACGCCGTGGGTCTTCTTTTATAGGCGTTTTTAGGTCAAGACGAAGGCGGTGGCGAAAAGATCGATGGCTGCGGAGTTCCGAGGGCCAGGATGGTGGGCCCCACATGGCCAGGTACAGGGGCCGCGTGGGCCACCCCCTTTTGGCCTTCCGGGCTCCGTTTGCTTGATTCCTTCGCTCCTACGTCTTCTTCCTTCCAAAATAATGACCTCCGTATTTTTTGATATTTTTCTGACGACGTTTGGGTCCCTGAAACATAAAATGAAAAAATAGGGTTTTCTGCCTGCGCAGGGTTAATTAATTATTTTATTTCCAAAAATCATTAAATAACAGTGGTATAACCCTTATATGATGCAAATATGATTGGAATATGAGTGATATAGTGCAAAGTTCATGTATGCATTTTACATGCATCAATCACACGGTGGCATCCCTTCCATTTATATTCCTTGATTTACCACTTGGTACCACTAAACCTACGATGGAACACTTAATGAGCTTAATAGAAAGGATTTGATACAAGGCTTGGAGGCATTGCTAACAATATTTCCTGTGATAGCATATTAGTGGTTGTCAAATATGTGATTTCTTCTATACCCAGTTATGTTATGTGGAGTCCTAAATGCCATTTTGATTACTGGATCATATTGAAGGATACGCTAGAAATTTCCTTTATTGTGGCAAAGAGATTGAGAGAGAGGGAAATGTCTTCTCATGTGGGAAAATGTATGCAAACCCAAAAAACTCGGTGGACTAGGTGTGTGGTCAACTTTAGAGTTTAAATGTTGTCCTACTCAAGATAAAAGTGTTTGCATTTAGGGAAAAAAGGATATTTTGTTGTTTAATGTTTATGGAAAGCCCACTATGCACCTCGCCAAATGCCTGTAACACCCCAACTCACCCCGGATCGGGCATGTCACCCCTCGCGACAACTCTATATAAGATATCTAGACTGGCCCGACAAATAAACACTGGTCTTTTTTGCACATTTTTTCCTCACTCATGCTCACCCAAGAAGGACTTCTAGATCGATCACCCATCCTCAAATCGCTCCGGGCCAACCACGCTTCACCTTGGAGGTCTTTTCAGACAAGCTTTCAGAAAAGAAGTTGCGACTTGTTGATAAGAGTATTTTACAATGCTCACTTATCAAATTCACATGGAACTTTCTCGTGGAGGGATTGCAGTGCTTTATGGAATAATTTACTGGAACTTGCATCATGTTCAGTTGGTGATGGTTTTACCATCAGGCTTACGAATGATATGTGGAGTGACAACCCTTTCACAGAGAAATTCTCACATCTATGTTGCTTCTCAATTAATCATAACATTTCCCTCGATGAGGCTTTGGCTAACTGCAATAATGAGGATTTCCATAATTTGTTTCATCTTCCTCTATCCTTGATTGTAGCCCATCAATTCATAGTTCATTTGAACAGCCAAAAACATAGATATTAGCTAGGACAAATATAATTGGCACCTTTAAATTGGTAACTCTAATTCCTCTACCTCTACGGTCAAATCGTGGCCATTGATTTTCTACGCTCGTGTGCATCGAGGACCGACACGTGTGTGCGTGCGTGCTTTCCCTTGAAAGATTTGATTAGTTCCTGACTGACTACACACATGTATTTTCTCACCAAGATTTAATTAACATGAAACCTTTTAACTATCACGAAAGCATCATATGAGTAACCTCCGATAAGTACATATGATTTAGATCTCGAAACATCGCCTCCTTGTAGTTACAAGGAGATGTGTTTTTAGGAAGAATCGGTCTTTGTAGATTGAAGAATTTCCCTTATAAATGACAAACAAAAACAAGCATGGATTTCAAATACTATGCACACCAACATGGACTGAAAATTGAGCTTGTCCCGTGGCCCTGATGGGATGTATACGACCTAGTCACGGTCCAAGGCAAAGCTGGTCAGCGATCCGGCACGGTACGACCTAGGCCCACTTAGATGTTGGTGGGCCTAGCACGGCACGACACGTGGAGGCCTGTTTAGTAAGTGGGCCGTGCCGTGTCGGCACGCGGGTCCGGTGTTTTAAACTATACTTTGCGCATTCGGATTACTTTCAGGCGATGAACGGAAATTATTTTGAATGATTTTAAAAAATGAACAAAATAGGTGTTTGAACGGTTTTAAAAGGTGAACAATTTTTTTTGAACGCTTTCCAAAAAAGTGAACAAAAATAGGTATTTGCGTGAAAATTATTTTTGAACGATTTTAAAAGGCGAACAGAGACAGTCTGTGAACAGAAATTATTTTTGAACGATTTTCAAAAAGTGAACAAAAAATAGATATTTGAATGGAAACTATTTTTGAACGATTTAAAAGGCGAACAGAAAAAGTTAATGAACTGAAATTATTTTTGAATAATTTTCAAAAAAGTGAAGAAAATTATTTTTGAACGATTTTAAAAGGCGAAAAGAAAAAGTGTGTGAACTAAAATTATTTTTGAACACTTTTCGCTTTTCGAAAAGTGAACAAAAAATAGGTATTTGAACGGCAACTATTTTTCAACGATTTTAATACATGAACAAATTTCGAATATGAACATTTTAAATTTTTGAACATTTTCAAAAATGAAAATTTAAAATAAGGAAATAATGTCTGATAAGAAAACTGGAAAGAAGAAAGAAAAAAGAAACAACCAAAAAAATAAAAGTGAAATTTGACACACAAAAAACAGGAAAAAGAAAAAGAAACTTGATCAGTAAAAAACTAACGGCAGACCCATGTGCGCGGTGGAAACTCGACTAGGAAAAGGCACTAATGGGCCAGGCCCATACGCGAAGGGGGTGTGCGATGCGACCCTATCATCGACCTGGATGATGAATAGGGATTGCCGCACGGCCCTGCCTTAAATGTGACGTCACAGGCCCGCTTAGGCACAACGGGCCATATTTGGCCCACGAGGCAGTTTTGACTGTTTTGGTAAAAAAAAAGCGAAAAAGCTGAAAAATTAAGAATTCAATAAGAAACTATGGGATTCAATCGTAAATTTATCTAACTCAAATATGTACGTCCGTGAGTGCACTGGATTCGTATATCGTACATGCTTGCTAATTTAAAATCAACTATTTGTATAATAAGTAGTCGATATATTTACTAGACATGAGAGCAGAAGAGGTGCAGTGGTAATGACTGCTTTCTCGAGCGCAGGCCATTGCCGGTTCGAAACTTCGAATCCTGTTACCTACAAATTTTGCATATATTTTGCGCGACGAGATCCTCCTGCTGGGCCTCCACGTGCGTGGCCGCTAAACGGGCCGTGCCGTGCCGGCACGCGGGCTCGACCTCCAGGCCCCAGCACGGCCCCAGGAGTGAGACGGGCCGGCACGGGCCCAGGTGGCTAGGTCTGGCGTGATAAGTAAAAAACCATGCAAGAAAAAGAATGAAACATGCCTTGAAAAAAAATGAAACATGCCTCGAGCACCAAAAAATTCATGAGAGCTTTGGAGAAAAGAGGCGCGACCACTGGAAGTGGCCATGGTAATTTGAATGGCTAGAAGTGGTAGGGGCCTAGCCGCCTAGGGGGTGCTCCCGACTTCATATTTGTGAGCCGTTGTCTAAGAACTACTAGGTGCATGACTCTGATCAATTGGTCTGTATGAACTGTGTTTTCGTTACTTTGACGTCGACTATCATGGTACTATTATTGATTGGATTTAATTAGTAATTTTATTATTATAAAGGGTTAAGACAAGTAGTGTGCCCTTGAAAACGGAAAATGGAAATGAAATGACTAGACAAGCCCTCAACCACACTCGAACCCATATTGCACACATCACACGGGTGGTTAGCAAACAAACCCATTCATCACGAAAAAAATGTTTATGTGTTCTACAGAAAACTTACAAAACAGGGTACCATATAGATGAGCACGATAAGCTTAAATGTATTCTCATCGACAAAAATAAAACTTACATGTATCATTATTTTTCCAAAACAATAAAAACTATATAAGCATTTGCACAAACATTTTTATGTAAAAGTACATTCAATTTTTTTTACTTGACTACAAAAGTTAGTTTTGATAGATCGTTTTTATTAAAGTCATTTATTACAAGATTAAAAAACACAGTGGTTGCTGGAGACAAATCTCTCTTATGCAAGGTAGTCCAAAACGCCGGTGCGTCGTCATATCACATATTCACATTAGAGGAGGAGAAACAACACTGAGATAAGAAACTAGAGAATCAGAAACAAACTTGTCATCGACAAGAAAGACATGTTAACTGATCAAGCAACAATACACCATATTAATTTTCATTGATATGTGCAATATAATGGTGTTGGTATTTGTCACAGATTTCCATAAAAAAAATTCGTTGAGCTTTTACTGTCCCAAAATTGGCTAAAAGAGCATTAACATGCCATTGTGCATAGTAGAGATGTAGAATTGTACTCCCTCCGTTCGGAAAAGGATGTCACAAAAATGGTCTATCTATAGTTCATTTTTGTGACATCCTTTTCCGAACGGAGGGAGTATGTTTGTACATCCCATCGCTCCACCACTCCGGTCGCCGTCGGCGGCGCGAAGCCGGCTTGCTCCTCCCAGCTGCTCGCCGTGCCCGTCGTCGGCTTCTCCCCCTGATTCCACCGCTCACTCCTTGGTTTGCGGACGGACGGCGGCGCGAAGCCGGCTTGCTTCTCCCAGCTGCTCGCCGTGTCCATCGCCGGCGCCCCAGCGGATTAATCCTCTACTGCGCCGGTCAGTGCTCTATCTGTAGCCCTAGCTTGCCAGGGTAGAAATCGGGGAAGAAACCCAGGCGATTTCCTGCAAAATCAAGTCCGGATCTTCCTTGGACTCGGATTCGAATTGGGTGTGGCCGCGGTTGCTGATCTATATAACTTCTCCTAATAGGCAGGAGACCTGAAGAAATTTGTCTAAAAGCATCAGATCCGTCCAGCTTAGAGAGTCATTGCAACTTAGGGACTACTGAAGAAAAAATTTCAGCTTTGTCCAAAAGCATCAGGTCATTGCAACTTAGGGACTACCTTCCTCTGTTACTGACGAGACACTGCCCCCATGGAGTTATATAGCGTCACCTCGATGATGAGCTTAGGGAGTCTAGCTGTACAACGGACCCCTTTGTGCTCCCTAATCTTCAGAGTTTTGCCCAAGCTGCTAGGCTTCACTCCCAGTTCACTGCAGAAATTCTGCAAGTATGTTCACCCACCATTGGAAACCGAGACTACCGTCGCCACATTGCAAGCCACATTGCCAGAGCTGCCTCAAGACGTTTTGATGGGTATCTTCGCCGCCCTGGAGATCCCTGACCTTGTGCGTGCCGGCGCCGTCAGCCCCTCTTGGCGATCAGCATATGCCAGCCTACGAAGCCTCGGGCAGTATAAACTGTCGCAGACGCCGTGCCTCCTCTATGTTGGTCTGATGTAATCTTGTCATAGTGTAAACAGCACACATAGGTTGTGTGCAGGCTATAGTGTGAACCCACACATAAGTTGTGTGATGGTTGGGGCACATAAGTTGTGTCCTGAGTAGATAGGCATGGTGCAATATGTTTGCAGGAGTTAAGTAGTAGGTGCTGGAATATTCTAGAGTACTATTTATATGTATTTCTTAGGCTGTAAGATAGGGCAGCAGTAGAAAGCAGTAGAAGCCTCTAGAATGCAGTAGCACCAACCTTGAACCCTCTATATAAGGAGAGGCACCCTATATGGAGGGAAGCAAGTTGAAAGGCAAGGTCCTAGCATAGGTTGCTGAGGGCAAGCAAAGGTTGCACGTCAAGATGTAGTAGAAATCCTGTCCGTCAGGTTGAAGCACATATGTATGTGTGTCATGCATATGTGTAAGGTCCTAGCATAGGTTGCTAAGGTCTGCCAGCATTCGTTGCTGTGGTGAAGCTTTAGTAGGCATAGGTTGCCAAGCTTGTAGGCATTTGTTGCCAGTGTAGTGTAGCATCCGTTGCTGCAAAATCTAATAGAAAAAGGAAGGCATTTGTTGCCTGAAACTGGTGTGCTCCTCTGTAGTGCTAGTCCCATGTTTTCTTCATTTGGTAGAGAGAACAGAGAGAAGAGAGAACAGAGAGGGAACACCCAACAATTGGTATCAGAGCCTCAAGATTCGAGGACCAAGAAGGACTGTGTGTCGGTCCCATGGAAGCTGGATGTGTGTCATCCAATGACAATGATCAATCGAGGAAGGGTGATCGTGGTGCTGTCCGCGGTCATGCCGGCGGCCGTAACGACGAGGACGATAGCAGCGACTCCGACACCAGTGTGCGTAGTGGGCGCAAAGCTGGGAAGAAGGGGAAGTGCTACAATTGTGGCGTCCGTGGTCACTACTCGTCTGAGTGCCGCAACCCGAAGAAAGAAGAAGCGCTCTTGGCGTCGGCGGATGAAAATCCGACACTGCTGTGATGATGATTGAAGATGACAAGATTAGGGGGGTGATTGTTGGTCTGATGTAATCTTGTCATAGTGTAAACAGCACACATAGGTTGTGTGCAGGCTATAGTGTGAACCCACACATAAGTTGTGTGATGGTTGGGGCACATAAGTTGTGTCCTGAGTAGATAGGCATGGTGCAATATGTTTGCAGGAGTTAAGTAGTAGGTGCTGGAATATTCTAGAGTACTATTTATATGTATTTCTTAGGCTGTAAGATAGGGCAGCAGTAGAAAGCAGTAGAAGCCTCTAGAATGCAGTAGCACCAACCTTGAACCCTCTATATAAGGAGAGGCACCCTATATGGAGGGAAGCAAGTTGAAAGGCAAGTTCCTAGCATAGGTTGCTGAGGGCAAGCAAAGGTTGCACGTCAAGATGTAGTAGAAATCCTGTCCGTCAGGTTGAAGCACATATGTATGTGTGTCATGCATATGTGTAAGGTCCTAGCATAGGTTGCTAAGGTCTGCCAGCATTCGTTGCTGTGGTGAAGCTTTAGTAGGCATAGGTTGCCAAGCTTGTAGGCATTTGTTGCCAGTGTAGTGTAGCATCCGTTGCTGCAAAATCTAATAGAAAAAGGAAGGCATTTGTTGCCTGAAACTGGTGTGCTCCTCTGTAGTGCTAGTCCCATGTTTTCTTCATTTGGTAGAGAGAACAGAGAGAAGAGAGAACAGAGAGGGAACACCCAACACTCTATACTTCTGAATCTGCCGGTGATAGTGTTGCTTGCCTCTACAGCCTCACTGAGAAGAGATCGTACAAGTTAACTCTTCCGGAGCCACCTATCCGCACTAGGTGCTTGATCGGGTCCTCTCATGGCTGGCTGATTACTGATGAGAGATCTGAGATGCATATTGTCAACCCGATCACGTGTCAACAGATTGCTCTACCTTCAGTGATCACCCTCGAGCACGTGAAGCCCATCCTTGATGAGTACGGTGCTCTTCACAAGTATGAGTTCTCATGGCACACTGGAATGGATGCTGGTTATAGATCAACGTCGGTCTTTGCTCTTGACAAGCTGCGGGACAGACTCCACTATAAGGCGTTTGTGTTCCCTGATATATCCACAGGAAGCTACATTGTGGTGCTCATCCATAATCCAATGCGTCAGCTATCTTTTGCAAGGGTAGGTGATGATAAGTGGACCTGGCTGCCACCTTATGATCTCTATTGCGATTGTATTTACAAGGATGACCTGTTGTATGCTGTGTCTAAAATGGGAGAACTTCACACCTTTGATCTTCGTGGCCCTGTGGTCGAAATGAAGACAGTTATCAGCATAGCCAGGGAGTATGAATATGAGTACCCGTACATTGTTCAGGCTCCATGGGTTGGTCTGCTGCTCATGTGGAGAATCTTCGGGGATTATGAATTGGAACCTGATCCGGGGCATCTGTGTTTTGGAACACTACAAAACTTGGAATATATGAAGTTGAAGCTGCGGGAAGTGAACTTAAGGAAATCCATTGCTTGCGTGACCATGTTTTGTTTCTTGGGCACAATCAATCACTTTGTCTCAGTGCTGAAGAATACCCGTCACTTAGGGCAAATCATGCGTACTTTACTGACGATAATGTGTTTTGGACATTGGGATTCAAGAATAGTCACCGTGATATGGGAATTCTCAACTTGGATGACAACAGCAAGGAAGAACTTATATCTCCTCAGCTTTGGTCCAACTTTCCGGCTCCTATTTGGATTACACCTGATCTTGGAAAGATGAATTTGGCTTCAGGGACTGAAAAAGGTTTCAACGAGCTAGCTGAGTGACCACTTGGACCCCATGTCTGTACACACTCGAGCCAGTTGAATAAATAGCTTGAGTTTTCCTTTGTTTACCCATGTTATAATCATGTACATCACACAGTTTAATATGTTAATGGAAAACTTAAGGAATGCTCAATATCTCCCTCTTTGTTGTTCTTCCAATTTTCCTGGCGTGCGTGTGCATCTGAGTGTATTTTTTTCTCCTTTACTATAAACAAATTCTCTACTCACAAAAACTGTACGTAGTTGTTGAATGGGCTGCCCTAATTGTCTGAAGAACGTTTTAAATTTCATATAGCTGACACGTATATTTTTTCTTTCTAATCGCATTGTTAGTATATGTTTCTGGGTTGGTATTTGGAACTTTTACAAATGGAATTCAATTGATCTTTGCGTCATTGGTTTTGATGACAAATAAAGTGGGTTCGTATTTTTCTCTAATGACTCGACATCCAGATAAATCTTACCAGACTGGATGATTGAAATCGCAGTGTGTCTATGGCGTAGTCTTTTTTCATCCATTCTTCCACTGTTTGATTTTCTTATTACAGATTTAGTGTTCTTTTTACCGTCTATGTAAAGTTTGGAGGTTGGCAAGGTTTTATTTGCTTTGCTCCTTTATATATGATTTCTTTGACTTTTTTAACGAGGATTTGTTTGGTGCCCCTTACCGGCCTGCCATTAGGGCCTCTCCATTGTAGAGGTGAGCCATACTTGCTATGCGGTTTGTAGGTGTTATTTCTGTATGAGATTGTTCATCCTTGGATTGGTCCAAGGGCATCTGGATTCCCTTCTGGTCTGAATTGTTCTCTGCACATTCTTGAATCATCTTCTCTGGGTGATTCAAATTTTGGTTTCATTTTCGTGTACTTTTTCTGGCGCTTGTTCCATGTTGTGGTTTATGGAGGTAACGACCTACTTCTGTCTTGCTTCCTGTAATCTAGGTTCGGCCCATCTATTGAAGGTAATGATTTTACCCAGGTTCGCTGTATTTACGGAAGTAGGTCGTTACCTCCAACGCTAGGTGCCGAACCTGGGTAAAATTGTTTTCATCGTGCCTCATGATTTAGAATGGAAGATTCTCAAGTTGCCTTGTTCCTCACCCTCGAGGGTCATCAAGTGATGGCATCTTCCGTGACAATCCCACTGATTTGACACTGTAATCTGGGCTTTTGTCCTTAACTTTTATTTCTTATTTTAGGAGATTAGCATGGATGATCGAATTGTGGCTTCACAAAAAAACGATGTACAAGATCAAGACTTGGGCCAGCGAGCCTGTCTAGGATCCGACCAAGCTCGGATATTATCTAAAAAAAAAAGATCAAGCTCGGATTCCTTGTACAAGACAGAGTCACGAACTTGGGAGACATGAAGGACCAAGAAGGAAGGACACTTTCCGCAGACAACCCGACGGTAAATTGTACTCTCAGGAACCCGGCCATCTATATAACAAGCGCCAATCAACCTAGTTCTCGATACACAACCAGCAAATGACACCTTGTAATCAAGAGTACGAACATCAATATCAATCAAACAAGAGTGGTTTCTTACCTCCATTATGAGGGGCCGAACCTGGGTAAATCCTCTTTCGACGTGAGAGCTAGAAAAACTACTAAGCACCAGATCGCTATGTCCCCAAATCAAGTCGCCGCCAGGTGACAACTGCCGTGTCCACCCCACGACATAGTTTCACGGTGAAATTCATGTACGCAAACATAATGAATGGAAATACTATTTTCTCCATATATAATACATCTAGAAGATGAAAGTAATGAATATAAGATTTTCAATTGATTCTTTTACACGAAGGCTGTAATTTTCAGACATGGGGCCCTAAGGTTTGTAAGCTTATCACTAATAGATCATCTGAGCGCACATGTCCTAAAACTACTCTCCCTGGTGTGACATGGCCGGGTTACGGTGATAAAGAGGATCCACTATTCTTCTCTATCTAAATAGGAGCACCCCACTAGAGGTATTTCTCTCGGCATGCAGCTATGCCACATCAACAACTCGCCACATCACCCAATTTAGGTCCACGTCATTGCGTGCATGCACACCCAGCGTGCGGTGTTGCCTTCCCAGCTTCCATTGCCCCGTTGCATCCCCTTCTAATTCTCCCGATAGAAACGCCTCCTCACAATTATATCAGCCCCTCTGCTCCTTGTGATTTAATCCCCTTCGGTGCCCATCTCTATTCCCTCACCCCTCCCAACTCAAGGCATACCAACAAACGGACGTGAGCTGATTCCTCTACTTCATCTTGCCGCTGCAACTCGCCGTTGTTATCCGTAAGGAAGACCATGCCTTCACGCTGAATCTGAGTGTCCTCCAGGGTAGAGCCCTCGAGGTCTTTCTGCTGCCTCATTTCGTTGAACATACGAGTCCAGCAGAGGCGGCTGTTGACCACACCAAGATGGCCGGCTCGCTCAGCACATTCACATCTCCGATCAGTATGCAAGCATGTCCCAGCGACCCAGCCTATCAGATCCCCATTATACTGAAGATGTGTTTATTAGTCGCTGGTCTCTCCGAAGGTACATCGTCTCTTCCCATTGATTTACCATGTATCAGATTCCGAATATTTGCAGCAATACACCATATATGTCGTATTTATATTTTCTTGCGACCACTGAATATAAGTTCTCTCATTCACACCCTGTTCTAGCAGAAACCACCAGCAGCTAATGACGTCTGGGCAAAATCAATTGGTCTAATATGTGTACGATGATGGCAAGGAGATATATACAAAATCAACGCCCCTATCACATGATATGTAGGCACTGAGGTATTGCTACTTTGCCTCATTTTCATCATCTCACAGCGCCAAGAAAAATCTTCCCAGAAATTTGAGGTATTATTTGCTGCTCTTCTCGATCTTCTAATCTCCGCGCCGATCTCCTCTGTCGTCATCTCATAGCGGCCATCTTTCAATTGTTGACTTCAGTTTCCAGACTTTAGGGAAGCCAGACTGAAGATTGGCTTCTCTTTGTTCTGCATTGTTCTTCAGTGTAAAATATTGCACTAAACAGCCATTGTGCAATTGTTGACTTCACTTTCCAGATTTCAGAGTAACCGGACTCAGCATTGGCAAAATAGAGAGAATTAAAATGTGGCACTGTCCTCTTCTGCACGAGCTACACAAAAGGAGCACCCAAGTACCAACCATGCATTCACCGGTTTATTCCGTTTTACAGTGAAAGAAATTGTAGGATTGACCACAAGTAATATATGATTGTTTTCTTTTCTTTTGTATTGCCCTTTGGTGTTTGGACGTAGTTACTGTAAAGATGCTCAAGGTTTTTTACCAAATAGTAATGCCGATTTTAGAATTGATACTTTGTCATCCTTTCTTTCTTTAAATGATTAATGGATTTTTTTACTTCAATGTTTGTGAAGAACAAAAAGATGATATGGACCACCCTTTGGTTAGTACATTTTTTATTGCAAATGTTGGTTAGTGCATACTTAACCATAGGACTGTAGCTAATCTTTTGTTTCACAGCCTCACATATACACCGAATCTTCAGTGTTCCTTTTTATTTTCATCCCTTTTCCCTTCATGCGCTATTTTTAAGAAAATGTTCCGCAGCAACGCGCGGGGTATCATCTAGTTTATACATGATGGGGGTTAATAAATCTTTAGTGATGACGGATGTTAACGCCACACGCATGTCTTCATGGGTACTCCAATGCTTGGCCTTCTGCATCCAACGCCTATTTTGAGCTTCCGGTCTAACTCATGGTGGAGTCGGCACATCGATCAAGTCGAGCCAAGGAGCCAGATAGGTCTAGTCGACCTCTCCGTGCTTGTCATGTGCATTCTGAGCTTTTTGAGTTTCAGTGTATGGATGGTTCTGGCCCTCTTGTTACATGAGGGGTAGAGGAATTCAGGCTGTTTGGACAATGAAACTTCGAGAAAATTGGACTTGATATTTGTCAATTCGACGGACGTTCTCGAAATAGGTTTGCGTCTGGCTTTATAGGTAAAATCTATTGAATAAGCCACCATCTCTTTGAAAATGTTGATATTAATTTTTTAAAGAAATACTCCGTAGTATTTAAGATTTATTTTAATAAAAACTTGTGTGGTAAAGAAAAAAAACGAAACGGCGAAGAAGCCCAAATGGGCCGGCCTCCTGCCCAATAAATATAAGACGGCGGGGCGGCCACCGGAGCCGAAAACACTCCGCCGGTGCCGCTGCCCCCATTCCCTTCCTCCAAGAACTCCACCCAAGAACTCCAAGAATTCCGAGGAGCTCAACGAGCGAGGCAGGGGAGGAGCGATGGCCAGGACACCGGGCCAGGGAGGGAGGCGCAGCGCGCTTCGTCGCGCGGTGGCGCTCATCCTGCGCACGACGTGGCGCTCCGAGAACCCCGCCGCGGCCAGGGCCAGGGAGGCCTGGATCCACGACGAGCCGCCACGGCCCTCGATTCTCCGGCGGGCTGTCAGGATCCTGCTAGGATCTGACGAACAAGGATCGGCAAAATAGGGAATTTAAGAGGAATTAAGGCAAAAACAGATAAATTGCTGGATAAGAGATAGGGCAAATTGCAGGAAATTAAGGCAGGAAGTAAGAACTGGTAGATAAAATTTAGGTTTTGATTTCTTGGTTAATGAACAGGATACAAGCTGGCCTTATATTGAGTGCGGCTGTTACACGATGATGGACTAGTTGAATTACCAAACTACCCTTGAACCAATAACCCAAACTACCCTCTCATAGTAAACCACTAGTGTAACCCCCATATTGCACACTAACCCTATTCCCTGACATTCCTTCCCCCTTGAGACCATTGCCCAGCAATGGATACACAAGTTT
The DNA here is from genome assembly GCA_947311845.1 of Poa pratensis. Classification (NCBI taxonomy): domain Eukaryota; kingdom Viridiplantae; phylum Streptophyta; class Magnoliopsida; order Poales; family Poaceae; genus Poa; species Poa pratensis. The sequence goes on from CAMZMU010000052.1 coordinate 41,359,584, forward strand.
CTTCAGAAACTTCAATCATTAATAAGGAGGTTGAGAATTGATCAACCCATGAGCAATTATCCTGCAGAATAAATTCACCCAGATCAGGGAGGTCGAAATGTAACGAAGATAACATCAATTTCCCAGATCCGAAGGTATCGCTGTGATGATAGCAGCAAATGCTTGGCCTTGTAATTATCATGGACACCTCGCTGATCGACAAACTCCCACTGGTCAGTAAGGAAATCCACAGTGTATGGATATTCAGATGATGTGACGCCAATACATTCCGCACTAGTGCAATTGTTAATCTGGTGTAGATGAACACCCAAACATCTAGAGGTATGCTCACTAAATGTAGTGTTGCTGGAAGCATGGGTTGACATTTGAGTGGGAGGCAAAAGAACAAAATCCCAGTAGCATGCGTGGATAGCACAACAATTCACTAGCTGACTCATGTATACGTGCAGCCAGATGTATAAAAACAGGAGCGATTCAATACCAGGATCCCAAATATGAGAGGTTTTGCTCATTGGTAATTGAATTTTGAAGACATGGTACACAACTGCCGCATCACTTCCTTCTTGAGCTGTTTTCCCAGAACTCAGGACCACTATCATATGCACAGTAGTAACAGTTGACGAACACATTACAGAAAGAATATCTGTTGTCAAACTGAACATCCGAAAATAGCAGACCAACTGCTGAACCGTTTCTGAATATGGGCAGTCCAAAACGATTGGCAAGCAACAATAGAGTACCTGGAGGAAAGCATTTGGAGTGGCGCACAAGGAATAATACTGTGACAACAGCTGAGCCCGAAAGTGCTTCAGGTCCTTTAGATTTAACACTGCACTTTTGCTTAGCATCGTATCATTAATTTCCAGAACACCTGGGTCCCAGGGTGTGCTTAGCGACAGAGGGTTTAGACCTTCTACTTGATCACACATGTACTGTATAATAGTATCCAGCCAACTGTTGCATTTCACACTGTAGTACCTCAGAATGAAGAAATAGCTCAGTATACTAGGATGTCTAAACTCTGCTGACTGCAACAAGTACTCCAGGCTATTGCATTCTGTAAGATGGGTACTGGTTTCCTCTGCCAATATTGATGTATGCAGAACATCTACAATATCTCCTGGATCCCATTCTCTTCTTCTCTCATGAACTACCAACAAATTCCAAAGTTGGTCTGTCAGCTGCTGCTCTACATAATTGCCAACTTGGTTGCATAAAGCCAGAACTTTAGGGAACAGAATTGCCACATAACTCAGTTCTCGGGGAGGCTCAGCCTTGCTTGAGTACAGAGATGTTGAAGATCCTGGATCCCAGACTTCTCTTTCAGTTAGCAGCATATCCCACTGGTGGTTGTGTACTTGTGCCTTCTCATGTGCACAGCCAATTTCAGAGTCAGTTAGTGAAGGAAGTTCTATCTTGTTGTTACTGATGCTGCACTCGACTGACTCGCCTATAGAGAAATGAGGAACATGTATAGCTGTAGCATCTTCACAAAATGCACTAACTGGTGCCTTGTTGACACACACGACAACATGTTCATTATCAGAGTTCTGCTCATTTGTCAAATTGGAGACACCAACAGTTGGTCGCTCGGGACTGAGCATTGGCTTGCTGAAGCACTTGTGAGCCTGACGACTTTCATGTTGCTCTACTTCATTTGTCTGCTGTTCATGAGTACCAGAGAACACTTGAATGAACTCGTTTGAGCAGCCATTTGACTGATCATCATAGACAGTAAACACTGGCGCACGAGCAGCTCGCTCGAAGGGATAATTTTCTGGCAGTGTAAAATAGCTGTGCTCGCTTCCATCTGCTCGGAACATGCTTTGACGATTAAGATTATGGAAACCATAAGGTTGTAGCTTAACATCAAGACTCTGCTCACTGACGTTACTCACAGAACTCTGAATCGGATTGGGATGCCCATAGCAGTAGTTCTCATGCCCAGATCGTGGTGTTAGCATTTCATCAAACACCTTGGGAGCGACAGAAGCGGTACCAGTAGCTCCCACGGCTGATGAACCTGAAGTTGCTGAAGTCGAAAACTTGCCGATAGAAACTGCTAGTTGTGAGGCCATCGATGTGAGCTTCGCGAGCTCACCTTGGAGAGTGTCAAAGGCAGTCTGCTCACGTGCTTGCTGCTGATCGAGACGAGCCTGTACGTTGACGAGCTCGCGCTGCACCCGGCGGTGGCTGGCCTTCTTCGACGGGACCTGCTCGTCGACCGCTGCTTGAACCTCTGCATTGTCCTCCATGAAGAAGCGGTGGTCGAGGCCGGCGTGGACCATGTGGAGCGTGCTGGAGTCCAGCTGCTTGCAGAAAAGCTCCCCGTTGGGAGAGTTCATGCTGCCCGTGGTGAGGACGTCGCTGCCGCTCTTCTCGGTCTGGGAGATACAGCGCGGGGTCGTTCTCCCCTTGGTGCAGTCGCTGCCTTCGCACCTGAAATTGGACGGAGGCGCTGGGGTGGGTGGCGGCGCTGGGGTGGGAGGCGCTGACGGCGGCACTTGAGAGCATGGGAAGGAGAAAGTGGCTGGGGCGGAGGAGTAGCCGGAAGCTTGGTCGGGACAGTGTAGGAGGGGACTGAGGACGGGGGTGGACGGAAAGTGGTGGTGGGAGAGGGTGCCATGGATTTGGGCGGCGGCGGGCGATGGCTGATTTCTGTCGACTTGGGTGGGAATTGGGGAGGAAACGGCGGGGGCGGGCGCGTACACGGGAGCATGAGAGGAACCGAAGGGGAACGAAGTCGAGGACGACGTGGGCGGCGGGAAGGTTGAGGGGAACGGGGCCGGAGTGGAGACGTAGGGCGACGGGAAGGAGTGGGTGACGGCGGCGGGAACGGGAGCGGGAGTGTATGCCGGAAAGGGTGCGGGCGCGTACGCTGGAGCTGGTGCTCCGAAGCCAAAAGGATGGTGGTGGTGGATCTGAGGTGGGTAGGTGGCGGCGTAGCGAAGGTCTGGAGCGGAGGGGAAACTAGACGCTGGCGATGGAGAGGAGGAGCAGGTGCAGGGGAAAGGTGATGGGTAGTTGCCGCCGGGAAAAGGAGGAGGTGGATAAATCGCCATGGATGCGGGTCAGATTGAAGAAGAGGAAGAGGAAGAACTCACTGGTGCGAATGGATCGAGGAAGAAGGGAGGGAGGGTGGGAGTATGCCCGAGCGATCGAGCTGGCTTTGATACCACTTTGTCAGGATCCTGCTAGGATCTGACGAACAAGGATCGGCAAAATAGGGAATTTAAGAGGAATTAAGGCAAAAACAGATAAATTGCTGGATAAGAGATAGGGTAAATTGCAGGAAATTAAGGCAGGAAGTAAGAACTGGTAGATAAAATTTAGGTTTTGATTTCTTGGTTAATGAACAGGATACAAGCTGGCCTTATATTGAGTGCGGCTGCTACACGATGATGGACTAGTTGAATTACCAAACTACCCTTGAGCAATAACCCAAACTACCCTCTCATAGTAAACCACTAGTGTAACCCCCATATTGCACACTAACCCTATTCCCTGATACGGGCGAGGGCTCGCGTTGGTGGCGCTGTCGACGCGACGCTCCGTACCGGACGCGACGCCCTCGCCGTCGTCCACCGCGGGCTCGCCTCCCTCCACCGCGTGCTCGCCTCCTTCTCCATCAAGCGCGCTCTGTCCTTCGTCCGCCGCCGCCTGCAGCGTCTGCGGCGCCTCTTCCGTGGACCGGGAGCGAGGAAGACGCCGACGCCGCCACCGCCGCCGCCGCCGAAGAAGAAGAAGGGCATCGTAGTCCTGTATGGTGACCGCGGCCGCCGCCGTCCTGCTGCTGCCTCCTCCTCCTCTTCCTCGTCGTCCTCCTCCTCCTCCTCCTCGGAGTCTGAAGAAGAAGCACAGACCTTCGTGAGCTTCTCTTCTTTCTCTGTCCCTCTTCTTGACTGAACTACAGATTCTTGCAGTTCTTGATTGAATTCGATTTGATTCATCTGTCCCTCTTCTTGACTGAATTGCAATTTGACTTAGACTGTCGATGGGGAGGTGGTGCCTCAGGAGATCGTGAGCCGCTACAGAGAGTACTGCACCACGCCATGCCGCCCTAGGTCCACCGTCTGCCACTTCTGTGTTCATGAGTGCCAGCGTAGCCGCGACTTCACTGTGCCTACTTCTACCGTACGTACTGCATCAGTGTATTCCCCAAAATGCCATACCCTATCAAGTATCAACTTGAGATCATCTTGATCTTTCTTGTCATTTGCAGGTCATCACGCACTCGAGCACGCTCCATCCTGATCCGGAGTTGCCGGCTGTCCCTTGCGAGCAGCCCGGGTGCAGCGTCAGGACTCGGCCAGGAAGGGACCGCGCCCTCCACGTCTATTTCTGCCACCAGCTACCACATGGCTGGTGGCTGTAGTTAGCTTCATTTGCTGTTTTCATTGCTGTAGTGAATCACAAGGACCCTATCTTAGTATAGGTGCTCCTTCCTTGATCATACATCTGAGCAATCATATGCACCTGTCAAGTGAAAAACAATTCACTGCTTTTCCTTTGCTTGTCATGTTATGTGTCTTGAACTTGTGAGCACAACTACCTTGCTTGCTGTGATGAATCTGCAAGGATGCTATCCTTGATTATACATCCAAAACTGATCATATATTCTGAGCAAACATGTGCAATTCTGAGATGAAGAAAGCAATTCGTTGGTTCTTTGTCCTTTTTATCTGAATGTTTTTCTCTTGTTGTGAATGGAGACCATAGACTTTATGGAATTCGTTGGTTAGTTAAGTCAACCCATGGATGCTTTTTTGTTTGCTGTGATGAATTTGCAAGGATCATTTTGTTAAAGCAAAGTGATTTTTTTGGTGGCATGAATTTGAAAGTTGTCAGTTTGCCCCTGCTACTTGTTTAGTTTGGAGATTCTATATAGTTCAAACAAGTTTTACTTGTGGCTGCAGCTGTATGAGTTATTGTCTGATGGTTTTGACTGTGTAGCAAGAAAATTTAGAGATCGTTTCGTGAAGCTAAATCGCTTGCTGTGATCATTTTTTTTTCTTTTACAATAAATAACTGAGGCGGAGAAGCATAGACCTCTTTTTATCTTAGAGATCATTGTATGTTGATTCTTGGGTTACTCTTTCACCAGAAGAAGATGACGTCTTGCTTGTTTTCTTACCTGTTTTCTTATCTGTATTCAAAAATTGTAACGTACTGGTACAGAAAGCATGATTTTGCACACGGCTACCAACTGTACAGTACTAGCAGAAATTATCTAAAGTACTCACGCAGATGCTAAATAGGAATAAAAGTTATTTGTCCATTAGCACATATTTATTGGACTATGATGGCTGATATATGAACTTTGAAGTATGTACCGCATCATAACAATATGATGAGACAATTGCGAGCTATTTATAGGTAAAACAACACTAGTTAACTTCTGGGAAAACAATATGATGAGACAAGTGCGAGCTATTATTATAGGTATAACAATTCCCCATGTATCATAGGTAAAACAACACCAGTTAACTTCTGGAAAGTAGCAATCCTGCTACTTGGAAATTGACGTCGTGGGGGTAAGATCATAGGGTATGTTTGGATTGCAGCCCGGAGCTGCCCTGCCTAAATGTTGGCGTTGACTACCATCATGGGCAAGCGTTTGGATTGATACCAAAATTTCTGCCGATGCCAAAATTTTGGGGAGCCAGGTTCACTTTTTGCGCCCATGCGCGGGCGAGCCAGGGGCGGCAGATTCGCACGCCAATAATTTGGCAAGACCCGTTTTGGTAGGGCTGGGCTAGGCAGCATCCAAACAGGCGGATAACTAAAAAAAATCGTTGTGCGGGTTCTTCTTCACCCACTCCAGTCATCTTGCCTCTGGAAAAAAGTAAATGAATTGGCTCCACTCTACACTGGTTCCATCGTTGTGCTGTCACTTCATTCATCTGGAAAAAAAGTAAATAAATTGTAGAAAACTGAAACAACATAAGTTTTAATCTGCTAAAGATGCAACTCTTCCATCATGAGAGAAATTTTCCCGAAGTGCTTGAGAAATGTCACCTTTTAGAATATTGTCAGTGATCCATAAAAATCTACATTTCATTGTTCTTCGATTCTTAGTGCATTATAATTATATTCAGATAATTTTAGTAGAGAGCAATGGCGCAGAGCAAATTATCTTGACGATTTAAAGCGTTCAGCCAAACCTCATGGTTTTTAAACTGGTAGGTGCTAGGGTTCTACCGGTTCTAGGGCGAAGGTTGTAGGGGAAGGAGGGCGCATATTGCGGACGAGGACACGGACGCCGGCATCTGGGCGCCGTCGTGCGAGTTGGGGAGGCAGCGGCGCAGGATTAAGGCGGCGGCGAGGGTTTAGCATCCGGCTCCTCTGGGAGCCGGTAAAAGAAATATTCTTATTGCTTGCTTTTCACGGAGTGCTTACAGCTGTTTATATAACGAAATTAAGATAACTTGTGGGCCAAGCCCCTAACTAAACTTGCCCATTGGGCCTCCTCCGGGTATAGGTGACCCCGGTCATAACATCTCCTACCGCCTGCGCAAACAGCTCGTCCTCGAGCTGGTAGTCTGGATAGTGTTGGCTGAACTCGTCACGCTGCTCCCAAGTGGCCTCCTCCTCCGGAAGGCCCTCCCACTGAACCAACAAGTACCACAGTCCGCGACGGAGCTGAGCCTGCAACACCTTCGCCGGACTCGGAAGAAGACGCCCGTCTGCGGTCGGAGGAAGTGCCGGCGTCGCCGCCGGCGGCTCCCCACGGTAGGGCTTCAGCAACCCCACATGAAAGACGTCGTGGATACGAGCCCCGGTAGGCAGCTGAAGGCGATAGGCCAGCGTCCCGACGCGCTCCAGGATGACGAATGGCCCGGCGTAGCGAGGACCCAGCTTGCGCTTCGCACGCGGGTCCAGGGACTTAGTAGTGCGGTGAAGAAGGCGCAGCCACACCCAATCGCCCACCGCGTACTCCGCCTCGCGATGGTGGCCGTCGTAGTAGTGCTTGGCCAGTTGCTGGGCCTGAAGGAGGCGTTGCTGCACCTCCGCAAGCATCTCATCGCGGCTGCGAAGAAGCTCTCCCGCCGCTTCCGTCCGAGCTGTGGCCGGGTCAACCGGCAGGATGGGCGGGGGTGGACGGCCGTAGACCACCTCAAATGGCGTGGCGCGCAGGGCGGAGTGATAGGAGGTGTTGTAGCAGTACTCCGCCCACACGAGCCAATCCACCCAAGCACGAGGACGATCACCTGTGACACAACGCAAATACATGGCAATCACCTTGTTGACCACCTCCGATTGGCCGTCCGTCTGAGGGTGGAAAGCCGTGCTGAATCGCAGCTTGACCCCCGCCATCCGGAAGAGGTCGCGCCAAACATGCCCTGTGAACACGGGGTCCCGATCGCTGACAATCGACGAGGGAAACCCGTGTAGGCGGACGATGCCGTCGAAGAAGGCACGGGCCACGGACGCGGCAGTGTAGGGATGGCCGAGCGCGATGAAGTGAGCATACTTGGAGAAGCGGTCGACCACCGTGAGAATGACGGACTTGCCGCCCACCTTGGGAAGGCCCTCGATGAAATCCATGGAGATATCGACCCAGACCTGAGAAGGCACCTCCAAAGGCTGCAACATACCAGCCGGCCGCAGCGTCTCTGTCTTGTTACGCTGGCACGTCACACAAGATCGCACCCAGTCCCGGACCAGGGCCCGATCACCCGGGATGTAGAAGTCGGCGCGGAGACGATGGAGGGTCTTCTGCACACCCTCGTGTCCCGCCGAGTGTGCCATCAGCAGCACCTGGTGACGGAGGTCGTCGTGGTCCGGCACGAAGACCCGGCGCCCATGCAGGAGCAAGCCCTCCGCCAGGCGCCACGGCTCCTCCAAGTCGCCAGCAGCAAGGCGCTGCCGAAGGAGCTGAGCGTCCGGTGCGGCTGCGGTGGCCCGTCGGATGTCGGCGAAGAGGGCGAACGTGGGCCCCGAGCGGATGCAGAGCGCCGCCCCCTCAGACTCTCCAGCGGCTGCGTCGTGGGGGCATCGCGGCGAGACAGGGCGTCGGCCACGGTGTTAAGGCGACCCGGACGGTACTCGACGGTGAAGTCGAAGCCAAAGAGCTTGCTGAGCCACTGATGCTGCGGCACCGTCGACAGCCTCTGGTCCAATAAGAACTTGAGGCTGTAGTGATCTGTGCGAATCCGGAACGACCGGCCCCAAAGATAGGGCCGCCAGTGGCGCACCGCCTGCACCAAGCCAATGAGCTCCTGCTCGTAAGCAGCGAGCTTAAGATGGCGCGCTGCTAAGGGCCTGCTGAAGAAGGCGAGCGGCCCGTCGCCCTGATGAAGGACCGCGCCAAACCCCACACCGGAGGCGTCGCAGTCTACGATGAACGGGCGGTCGAAGTCCGGCATCTGAAGAACGGGTCCCGTCGTGAGGGCCCCCTTCAGAGCCTCGAATGCCGCTGTGGCCTCGTCATCCCAAGCAAAGGCGTCGCGACGCAGCAGCCGCGTGAGCGGGGCCGCGATGAGGCCGAATTCCCGGATAAATTTCCGGTAGTACCCCGCGAGCCCCAGGAAACCGCGGAGAGCCCGCGGCGAGTGCGGCGTCGGCCAAGCCGCGACGGCCGCCACCTTGTCGGCATCCATAGCCACCCCCTCGGCCGAGATGACGTGGCCGAGGTAGGCGACCGAAGACGTCCCGAACGAGCACTTCGAGCGCTTAAGGTGAAGACGATGCGCTCGAAGCTCGTTAAAGACGATGGCGATGTGCTGAAGGTGCTCCGCCCACGAGGTGCTGTAGATAAGAATGTCATCAAAGAAAACAAGCACAAACCGTCGCAGGTACGGCCGGAGGACGTCGTTCATCAGGGCCTGAAAGGTCGCCGGAGCGTTGGAGAGGCCAAAAGGCATCACCAAAAACTCGAAGTGGCCATGATGAGTCCGAAACGCCGTCTTGGCGACATCATCCGGATGCATCCGCACCTGGTGGTAGCCCGACCGCAAGTCGAGCTTGGTGAAGAAGCGCGCCCCATGGAGCTCGTCGAAGAGCTCGTCGACCACCGGAATAGGAAACTTGTCCTTGAGCGTCATGGCATTAAGGGCGCGGTAGTCGATGCAGAAGCGCCACGTGCCGTCCGACTTGCGGACGAGGAGGACCGGCGCCGAGAATGGCGACGTGGAGATGCGGATGATGCCCGCGGCGATCATGAGCGCGCACTGCCGCTCCAGCTCGTCCTTCTGCAGCTGGGGGTAGCGGTAGGGCCGCACTGCAACTGGCGCCGTGTCCGGCAAGAGATGGATGCGGTGATCATACACCCGGACGGGCGGAAGGCCCTGAGGCTCGTCGAAGAGGTCGCCGTGCTGCTGCAGGAGGTGATCTAACAGTGGACGCTCGGACTCGGTGGCGGTTGCGGCAAGCTGCAGCTGCGGGTTCGCCGGAGAGGCGCCCCCGATGCCCTCCCACCGGATACGGCGACCCAGACGCCAGAAGGTCATCGTCAGGGAGTCGAAGTCCCAGAGGATGGGACCGAGGGTCCGCAAGAAGTCGACGCCGAGGATGAAGTCGAAGCAGCCCAAGTCGATGCCGGCGCACGTGATGGTGAAGTGCTCGTCGCCGATGGTGATTGGCACGTCCCGCGCCAGCCCGTGGCACCGTAGGCGGTCGCCATTCGCCACCGCGACCTGAAGGTGCTCCCCGCCCGTCGGTTGAAGGGCTAAGCGGCGCATCGTAGCCTCGGGCAGGAAGTTATGCGTGGAACCCGTGTCCAGGAGGGCCACCAGGCGCTGGCCGTGAATCGTCACCGGCAAGAGCATAGTGCGCTCGTCACGGATGCCAGCAAGCGCATGGAGCGAGACCACGAACGCTGTCGCATTCGTGGTTGCGGGGACGGTCTCCGCAGCGACGGGTGGGGGCAACTCGCCGAGCCCGTCGGCGGGTGTGTCCTCGATGTAGTCGACCGTCTCCAAGTAGAAGAGGCGCGGGCAGACGTGGCCCGACACGTAAGGCTCGTCGCAGTTAAAGCAAAGGCCCTGGCGACGGCGCTCGAGCTGCTCGGCCGGGGTGAGCCGACGGAAAGTCCGCGTGGCGGCCGGAGTGGCAGGGTTCGGCCGGCCGGGCACAGGTGCGGGCGGAGATGGCCTGGCGGTCTGGCGGCCCCCTCGTCCCGGTGGCGCCTGCTGCAACGCCTGTGCGCGACGCTCGTAGGCGCGGGCGTAGTGCATGGCCGTCTGGAGGTCCTGGGGACCCTGAAGTTCCACGTCCACCCGGATGTGATCCGGAAGACCACCAACGAAGAGCTCGGCCCGCTGCTGCCCCGTCACACCAGGCGCGTGGCATGCAAGGGCCTGGAAACGGTCGGCGAAGTCCTGTACCGTGGAGGTGAAGGGGAGGCGGCCGAGCTCGGCCAGTCTGCTCCCGCGGATCGGCGGCCCGAAACGCAGGAGGCATAGCTCGTGAAAACGCTCCCAAGGGGGCATGCCGCCCTCGTCCTGCTCGAGGGCGTAGTACCACGTCTGTGCGGCGCCCCGGAGGTGATAAGAGGCGAGCCAGGTGCGGTCCGACGCGAGGGTGCGCTGTCTGCGGAAGAACTGCTCACACTGGTTGAGCCAGTTGAGAGGGTCCTCCGTACCGTCGTAGGTGGCGAAGTCGATCTTGGCGAACCGTGGTGGCGGCTGTGTAGGGCCGCCCTGGCCGAGGACTCGACGCGACCCGTGTGGAGGCCCGCGAAACTCGACGTGGCGCTGGACGTGATGGTGGGCGCTGGCGGTTCGCCGGCCGTAGTGTAGACCGGCGATGGCGACGACCCGGACAGCCAGGCCGGTAGTGGTGATGGTGACGATGGAAAGCGGACCTGGTGGATGGGGACGCCGCCCGATAGGGGCGAAACCGGCCCGGCGCTGGGCGGCGGCTGCCACGGCAGGGCGGACGTGGACGGCGGCTGTAGCGGCGGCCCTGAGAAGGCCGTGGTGGAGGACCACGGCGTGGCCGGCGGACCGGGGAGGGCGCCCGGCGGCGGCGGTTGCGGTGGCCCATAGGGCCCGATCAAGTACTGGCGGATGCCCTGGACCGCGGTGACGAGGTCGTTGAGGACCCCGCTCATCTCCGCCAGGGTGTAGACGGCGGCGACCGACGCGGGGGAGGACGCCGGCATGGTGGCGGCGGCCGCAGGGAAGGTCGGCGCGGAGGAGGTGATGGTGGCGATGGTGGCGGGCATCGTGGCGGATGTGGTGGCCGAAGAAGACATGATCGAACAAGAGCAATCTGATACCAAGGTGGTAGGTGCTAGGGTTCTACCGGTTCTAGGGCGAAGGTTGTAGGGGAATGAGGGCGCAGATTGCGGACGAGGACGCGGACGCCGGCGTCTGGGCGCCGTCGTGCGAGTTGGGGAGGCGGCGGCGCAGGAGCAAGGCGGCGGCTAGGGTTTAGGATCTGGCTCCTCTGGGAGCCGGCAATAGAAATATTCTTATTGCTTGCTTTTCACGGAGTGCTTACAGTTGTTTATATAACGAAATTAAGATAACTTGTGGGCCAAGCCCCTAACTAAACCTGCCCATTGGGCCTCCTCCGGGTATAGGTGACCCCGGTCATAACATAAACACTCTGGGCTAAAAGGAATTTTGATTCTTCTGTACTAAAAGCCTGCAGGCTGATACTTGGAAGGCAAAACAACACCAGTTAACTTCTGAAAGGGAGCAAACCTGCTTCAACCATATGTACACGACCGAAGGCATGACATCATACTGGGAATTTAAATGGAAATACTTAAGAATATGACAACTGTCCAGCCTAGCAGAATCAAAGATATGATAGCATTAACATCCTACAATGAATCTCGAAGGAAAAAAATCATTTTGCAAGGATTTAAAATAAACGGAAAGTGGGGATGTGAGCTTAATTTGATCCTCGGGGAGGATCAAGACACACCATATAACTAAGGCAGTTTAGTTCATCACTGGATTATGAAGAAATATGCATTTGTCTTAATAATACTATTTCTCATAGCATACACCTTGTAGATATAACTAGATCGTATTGTCATAGCTTAGTACACATTTCTGAATTATATCACCAGACCTGAACGTCTAAATATCTTTCTAGACAACTAGGCCTAAGTCATGAAGGATGTACATGACTAACCATATATTTGTTTACCGACAGAAACCACAACCACAAGGAAATCTAAAAATAAATGGTCGCAACTCTGAAGGGCACAAATGGTCATTTGTTTGACATCAGAATCATGCTCATGAACAAATACACCACTATTTATTTCCTTTCCTAGCAAACTAAACCTAAGGCATTAAGCATGTACAGGGAAGCCATAAATTTATTTACACCAACCACAAGGAAGTCTAATTTGTATCTAATACTCTGTTAGAAAAAAATATCACGATATTATTTCTTTCTTTCTAGGAAACTACACCATAAATTTGTTTACCAACAGGAACTACAACCACGATGAGGTCTAATTAACGCAAGTAAATGGTAATAAACTCTAATGTAGATTAAAATCGTCCATAAACCACAACATGGAACAAGCGCCAGAAAAAGTACACGAAAATGAAACCAAAAGTTTGAATCACCCAGAGAAGATGATTCAAGAACGTGCAGAGAACAATCCACACCAGAACAAAATCCAGATGCCCTTGGAGCAATCCATGGATGAACAATCTCATACAGAAATAACACCTACAAACCGCATAGCAAGTATTGCTCACCTCTACAACGGAGAGGGCCTAATGGCAGGCCGGTAAGGGGCACCAAACAAACCCTCGTTAAAAAACTCAAGAAATCATATGGGAGCAAAGCAAAATATCTTGTCAACCTCCAAACTATACATTGGCGGTAAAAAGAACACTAAATCTGTAAGAAAAAAAAATCAAACAGTGGAAGAATGGATGACAAAAGCCCACGTCATAGACACACAGCGATTTCAATCCTCCTGTCTGCTAAGATTTATCTGGACAAAAATACGACCCCACTTTATTTGTTATCAAAACTAATGACTTCCATTGTAGAAGTTCAAAATACCAACGCAGAAACATGTACTAACAATGCGATTAGAAAGAAAAAATACAGGTGTCAGTTATATGATGAAATTTAAAACTTTCTTCAGACAACTAGGGCAGCCCATTCAACAACTAACAGTTTTTGTGACTAGAGAATTTGTTTATAGTAAAGGAGAAATAAATACACACTCAGATGCACACGCACGCCAGAAAAATTGGATGAACAACAAAGAGGGAGATATTGACCATTCCTTAAGTTTTCCATTAACATATTAAACTGTGTGATGTACATGATTATAACATGGGTAAAAAAAGAAAAACTCAAGCTATTTATTCAACTGGATCGAGTGTGTACAGACATGAGGTCCAAGTGGTCACTCAACTAGCTCATTGAACCCTTTTTCAGTCCCTGAAGCCAAATTCATCTTTCCAAGTTCAGGTCTAATCCAAATAGGAGCCGGAAAGTTGGACAAAAGCTGAGGAGATATAAGTTCTTCCTTGCTGTTGTCAATCAAGTTGAGAATTCCCATATCACGGTGATTATTCTTCAATCCCAATGTCCACAAGACATTATCATCAGTAAAGTAGGCATGATTTGCCCTGAGTGACGGGTATTCTTCAGCTTTGAGACAAAGTGATTGATTATGCCCAAGAAACAAAACATGGTCGGGCAAACAATGGATTTCCTTAAGTTCACTTCCCGCAGCTTCAACTTCACATATTCTCAACTCTGTAGTGTTCCAAAACACAGATGCGCCAGGATCAGGTTCCAATTCATAATCATCGAAGAATCTCCAAATGAGCAGCAGACCACCCCATGGAGCCTGAACAATGTACGCGTACCCATCTTGATACTCATTGGGTATGTTTATAATTGTCTTCATTGCGATCACAGGGCCACTAAGATCAAAGGTGCGAAGTTCTCCCATTCTAGACACAGCATACAACAGGCCATCCTTGTAAAGGCAATCATCATAGTCATCGTGAGGTGGCAGCCAGGTCCACTTATCATCCCCTACTCTTGCAAAAGAGAGCTGACGCACTGGATTATGGATGAGCACCACAATGTAGTTTTTTGTGGAAGTTTCAGGGAAGACAAACGCCTTATAGTGAAGATTGTCCCGTAGCTCATCAAGAGGGAGGACTGACGGTGATCTATAACCATGACCAGTGTACCACGAGAACTCATACTTGTGGACAGCACCGTACTCATCAAAGATGGGCTTCACGGGCTTAAGGGTGACCACTGAAGGTAGAGCAACCTGTTCACACGTGATCGGGTTGACAATATGCATCTCAGATCTCTCATCAACAGTAATCAGCCAACCATGAGAGGACCCGATCAAACACCTGGTGCGGATAGGTGGCTCCGGAAGAGTCAACGTGTACGATCTCTTCTCAGTGAGGCTGTAGAGGCAAGCAACACTATCACCAGCAGATTCAGAAGTATAGAGGAGGCACGGTGTCTGCGACAGTTTATACTGCCCAAGGCTTCGTAGGCTGGCATACGCTGATCGCCAAGAGGGGCAGACGGCGCCGGCACGCACAAGGTCAGGGATCTCCAGGGCGGCGAAGATACCCATCAAGACGTCCTGAGGCAGCTCCGGCAATGTGGCGACGGTAGTCTCAATTTCCAATGGTGGGTGAACATACTTGCAGAGTTTCTGCAGTGAAATGGGAGTGAAGCCTAGCAGCTTGGGCAGAACTCTGAAGATTAGGGAGCACAAAGGGGTCCGTTGTACAGCTAGACTCCCTAAGCTCATCATCGAGGCGATGCTATATAACTCCATGGGGGCAGTGTCTCGTCAGTGACAGATGAAGGTAGTCCCTAAGTTGCAAAGACCGATGATCTTGGACAAGGCTGAATTTTTTCTTCTGTAACTCTCTAAGTTGCACAACCCCGAGAAACTTCTTCAGCAGATTGGGGACGAAAGGCGGTCTCCTGCCTATTATATAGATGAGCAACCGAGGCCACACCCAATTCGAATAGAGAAGCAGATCCGACTCCGAGTCCAGGAAAAATCCGGACTTGTTTCTGCAGGAAATCGTCCGAGTCCCGCTGGGTTCCTTCCCCTGGCAAGCTAGCGCTAAAGATAGAGAGCACTGACCGGCGCAGGCGAGAATGAATCCGCTGGGAGGACAGGGCGAGCAGCTCGCGCCGCCGTCCTCAGCGGCGGCCGGTGATGGATCGACGGGAGAGGTTTTCTTCTCCTTCTCAATATCTTGTGGGCACGGCGACCGTCGGGGGGGGGTGTCCGGCGACGGGCACGGCGAACAGCTGGGAGGAGGCTTCGCGCCGCCGTCCGTCCTTCTGATTTTTTTTCTCTCTCCTCAATTTCTTCAGAGTGAATATTAGCTAGTCCCCATAAAAAAACATACTAATATATTAGCCAGTGGGCCAGCATACCATTCGTGGGCCAAAATGTTGTTATCTTTTGTCCGGCAAATTAAGGTCCTACTTATGGGGAGGTCCTATATTGCGCGGTACGCGCATGCTTGTTTGTTCCCGCGTACCCCGTTGAGCACTGCTGGCGCGAAATGGGCTTGGCCCATGTAACTGCTTCGCTGTCTCTTAGGTTTCCTGCTTCGCTGGTTCTCGTACTGATTTTCCTGCTTCTTCGTTCCTGCTTTTTCGTTCCTGCTCCTTTGGTTTGGTTGGCACGTATGGTCTGCACGTTCCGTTGACTGTTTCTACTTTTTCGTTGACTGCTTTTTCATTCCTGTTTCGTACGACCTCATTTCTTTCTCCTTTTTCGCGTACTGGTTTGACGAATCATGTTTTTTTTCCCGATCAGAATTTGACTGTTTGTAATGTACTCGGTATTACACGCATGTTGCACCATTTCCTAAAATGGCACCGTTTTTTAATTTTTACAACCATTTTTGCAAAAATAGAACCATTTTATGTTTTCTTTTAAAGTTTTTTTGTTTTCCGTTTTACTGTTTCACTTTTTTCCCTTTTCCATTTTATGTTCTAATTTTCGCTTATTTTGAAAATGGTTCATATTTTGGAAAATACTTATTTTTTAAAAATGGTTCTGATTTTTTGAAAATGGTTTCTTTTTTAAAATGGTTCCGAACCGAAAAAATGGTTCCTTTTTTAGAATATGATTCCGAACCGAAAAAAAGGTTCCGAATAAAAAAATGGTTCCGATTTTTAAAAATGTTCCCGATTTTTCGAAAATGGTTTCTTTTTTAAAATGGTTCCGAACCAAAAAATGGTTCCTTTTTTTAAAATGGTTCCGAACCGAAAAAATGGTTCCGAATGAACCATTTTTAAAATGGAACCGTTTTTATTTTGGAACCATTTTCAAAATGGAACCATCTTTAATTTCGGAACAATTTTCAAAATGGAACCATTTTTATTTTGGAACCATTTTCAAAATGGAACCGTTTTTATTTTGGAACCATTTTTAATTTCGAAACCATTTTCAAAAATTGGAAACATTTTCAAAATTTTGGAACAATTTTTAATTTTGGAACAATTTTCAAAATGGACCCATTTTTATTTTGGAACCATTTTCAAAATGGAACCATTTTTATTTTGGAACCATTTTCAAAATTGAACCATTTTCAAAATGGAACCATTTTTAATTTCGGAATCATTTTCAAAAATTGGAACCATTTTCAAAATTTTGGAACAAAATTTTAATTTCGAAACAATTTTCAAAATGGAACCATTTTTATTGTGGAACCATTTTCAAAATGGAACTGTTTTTATTTTGGAACATTCAAAATTGAACCATTTTCAAAATGGAACCATTTTTAATTTCGAAACAATTTTCAAAATGGAACCATTTTTATTTTGGAACCATTTTTAATTTCGAAACCATTTTCAAAAATTGGAAACATTTTCAATATTTCGGAACAATTTTTAATTTCGGAACAATTTTCAAAATGGACCCATTTTTATTTTGGAACCATTTTTATTTTGGAACCATTTTCAAAATTGAACCATTTTCAAAATGGAACCATTTTTTATTTCAGAATCATTTTCAAAAATTGGAACCATTTTCAAAATTTTGGAACAAAATTTTAATTTCGAAACAATTTTCAAAATGGAACCATTTTTATTGTGGAACCATTTTCAAAATGGAACCGTTTTTATTTTGGAACCATTCAAAATTGAACCATTTTCAAAATGGAACCATTTTTAATTTCGAAACAATTTTCAAAATGGAACCATTTTTATTTTGGAACCATTTTCAAAATAGAACCGTTTTTATTTTGGAACCATTTTCAAAATGGAACCATTTTTATTTTGGAATCATTTTCAAAAATGGAACCATTTTTAATTTCGGAACCATTTTCAAAATTTCGGAACAATTTTTAATTTTGGAACAATTTTCAAAATGGAACCATTTTTATTTTGGAACCATTTTCAAAATGGAACCGTTTTTATTTTGGAACCATTTTCAAAATTGAACCATTTTCAAAATGGAACCATTTTTATTTTCGGAACAATTTTCAAAATGGAACCATTTTTAAACATGGTTATGATTTTAGTTTTGGAACCATTTTTAAATTTTGGAACCATTTTAAAAATGGTTCCAAAATGAAAAAAAAAATTGGAACTATTTTTAAAATTGGGACCTTTTAGGAACCATTTTCAAAATTGAACCATTTTTAATTTTGGAACCATTTTCAAAAATTGGAACCATTTTCAAAATTTCAGAACAATTTTTAATTTCGGAACAATTTTCAAAATGGAACCATTTTTATTTTGGAACCATTTTCAAAATGGAACTGTTTTTATTTTGGAACCATTTTCAAAATTGAACCATCTTTAATTTCGGAACAATTTTCAAAATGGAACCATTTTTATTTTGGAACCATTTTCAAAATGGAACCGTTTTTATTTTGCAACCATTTTAAAAAATGGAACCATTTTTAATTTCGGAACCATTTTCAAAAATTGGAACCATTTTCAAAATTTCGGAACAATTTTTAATTTCGGAACAATTTTCAAAATGGACCCATTTTTATTTTGGAACCATTTTCAAAATGGAACCATTTTTATTTTGGAACAATTTCAAAATTGAACCATTTTCTAAATGGAACCATTTTTAATTTCGGAATCATTTTAAAAAATTGGAACCATTTTCAAAATTTCGGAACAAATTTTTAATTTCGAAACAATTTTCAAAATGGAACCATTTTTATTTTGGAACAATTTTCAAAATGGAACCGTTTTTATTTTGGAACCATTCAAAATTGAACCATTTTCAAAATGGAACCATTTTTAATTTCGGAACCATTTTCAAAATGGAACCGTTTTTATTTTGAAAATGGAACCGTTTTTATTTTGGAACCATTTTCAAAATGGAACCATTTTTATTTTAGAACCATTTTCAAAAATGGAACCATTTTTAATTTCGGAACCATTTTCAAAATTTCGGAACAATTTTTAATTTCGAAACAATTTTCAAAATGGAACCATTTTTATTTTGGAACCATTTTCAAAATGGAACCATTTTTATTTTCAGAACAATTTTCAAAATGGAACCATTTTTATTTTGGAACCATTTTCAAAATGGAACCGTTTTTATTTTGGAACCATTTTCAAAATTGACGTCTCCTGATTTTGGAACCGTTTTTAATTTTTTAACCATTTTGATTGACGTCTCCTGATTTTTAAATTTTGAAGCATTTTAAATTCGGATCCATTTTTAAATTGCCAAGTACAGAACTGTGCAGGTATTATTGCCAGTCCCTGTTCAGCCCACCCATGAGGGTGAGAAAATCCTTCCAAAGCCACCGACTTTCCTAATCTAGCACATACATGACCGCACCGGAGTAGCACGAACTGACAGTTCACACTCACAAGCAGAGAGCAAAATTGCAGTCACCTCTAAAGTAACACGGACACAAAAATTCTGGCCATTTACCCGTAAAAAAGACATGTGCGTGCCTCAGATCATAATTCGGAGACAAGGTACATCACTGGAAAGGGCAACAAACACGGGGTGTTCCTTTTAAGCAGTATACGAATTAGTCATGCTTTTACTTAGCAAGTGGCCAACATTCTAAAACCAAAATGGAGAAACACAGCGACAATACTCTGCTGCAGAACATGCAACTACTGCTTCCCGAGCATCTGACCGACCAAGTTAGTCACCTAAAAAGAATTACACACAATTGGGAGTTAGCAGTGTATCAAAGCACTTGAAAGAAACGCGCACAAGCAGGTTTAAAACATTGGACATATTTCTAGGCAAAGAAGATTAAGAAAAAGAATAATAAATATGAAACTGTGCATTCACGACACATAATTGAGTATCAACAGTATCACATCAAAACTAGCACGGCAAAGGTGTATCTTCTCTAAGATCAAAAGCACGAGAAATAGTGTTTTCTCCCCAGCTAAAAGCAGGATAAAGGCAGTGATACATTATTTGCTATAAACATGACAGATATTATCAGTGAACTTGCCTGCCAGTACTTTGAGACACACCGATCAATGCAACTGTTCTCTCCCATATTGAGCTCAGCTTCTTTATGCCTGTTGAAACAGAAAAATCACAAGAAAATGACATGGTTAAGTTAAGCAGATAATAAATCATTATTGACACCAATGAGCTACAATGAAAAAAAGTGATTGATGGACAGTTGGACGCCATTTTACAATTCTGGCCACATTAGTTGAACTATAATAATGTATTATCATCTTAGCAAATGAAAAATGTGTAAAATACTAAAATTGCAATGCAATTTGAATGCACGTTCTATACAAGTATACACAACAACAGACTGGAAAAGAATGTGTTGACAAAATGGCAAGAGAATTCAATTTAGGCAGACCGGGTACCTTTTCTCAATACACTTGTCGAAACAATTATGTGTCATCCTGCATAAAAAAAATTGACACAATGCATCAGATTTTGCACATAAAACATGGTTCAGGATGGAGTCATCTGGGGAAATCCTACAATCTCCTCGCAAAAGCATAGAGAGAGGATGATACACCATGCTGAGGTTGCTAAATATATATCATTCTCATAATAATGTCAGACATTTTGGACGACTTGTATAGAAATATAACCACACTATCTAGGCAAATGTATGAGAAACAGGAAATTTCGGTTTATTTGTTTCATTAATCTAGTTCAGAATAAGAAGCAAAGATTGATACCAAATAATACTAATACTAGCAAGGTACAAAGCGTCTGGGACTCTTGGTGCTTACAATTAACATGCCAACATGCCTAACTCAACTCATGATGTGATGATATCTCTTTTCTTGATCAATGAGACTAGTATAGGTGGTACATAAGAGTACAGTAACAAGAAGTATGAACACATTATTTGCGAGTTCAGGGAAGACCACTATACTAGGCAGCTTAACGATATCATTATCCTCGGTTCATCAAAGAGATTTTTTCAGAATTCCACCAGGCAGAGCATAACAGAAACCAAGCAGTGAATAACTAAACTGCAGGCTTATAATTGTAAACTACATTGTGCTACTCATATCAGTTTAGCATGCCGTGGAGATTAGCCCTAGCACCACAATTCAAGTGAAAGCAATTCCTACTCTACCAGACAATGGTATCTCACATTAACTACAAGTACAGAGCGGTTCGCCATCCACCAGTGATCTGATCCCACAAGCCCCAGGCCGTAGTACAGTAGAGTAGTTCACAAGGGCCATCACTCACCTGTTGAAGAGGTCGACCCTGTACTCCATCTCCGTCTCCGCCATCTTGAACATCTGCACCAACGCACCACCATTAACCTCGGGACAAACTCGAAATCCAGAAGGGGTCGAAATAGCGGAAGCAAGATCGATGCGCGTACCTGCTCCTTCTCCAGGTCGCTCGGCCCCCCTACGCTCGCAGCCATTGTTCGCGACGCCTCACCTGCACAGAACCAAAGCGCACCAATCTAAGCATGGCGGTCGCAACTACGCAAGAGGAAGGAGTAGGGTGGCAGGGTAAGAGAGCCGGGGAGTAGAGGGCAGCTTGCTTACGGGGAATAATACCGGAGGAGGACGGAGATCTCGCGAGCGCGGCGGTGGTCGAGATTCCTCTGCGCGAAGGAGAAAAGAAGAACTCTAGAGCGGCCGCGCCTCCACCGCTCCCAACTCTAGTCTAGGGTCGGGGGGAAACTGGGCCAGGCCCATGTGGAGTCGGATGCGGGGGGAGGGGTACGCGCACGGTTGTAACGTACGCGGTACGCGTATTATAGGATTTGCCCTACTTGTGGGCTACCCTTAAAAAAAAGTCCTACTTGTGGGCCATCTACAACGCTTACCTTTTTTTTTTTTGAACTTTACAGGCCCCGAAGGACCTAGAGTCTGCATTCATTCAGCGGTGGTGCGAACAATTACAGAAAGGACCCCAAAGGAAAAAGAATAGCACATAGGTCCCTAATTTTAGCAAACAGCACCCTACAGAAGATCGCCAAACGCGATCAGATCCAGCTTCGCCGCCGACGGTCGTTGACCTCGCAGCGCGGCCACCTCTGCACCCACCGGGGACGAGACCACTTGGTGGAGCAGCGGCGTTGTCCGCCACGCCAAGATCCAGGAAGATCCTCCACTGAAGGAGGAAAAACATGCTCAGGCCAATCAGTCCGAGCGCAGCAGGGCCACCCCTGTGGCCGAAGATAGCGGCAGCGCACCTTCGCCGTCGCTTGGAAGCTGATGCAGAGGGCGCAGACTCCAAAGACCCTCGGCGCCACCAGCGAGCATCAGCAGCCGCGCCTGCGCCGTCTTCCTCTCCCTCGCCTCCATGGCCGGCCAAGAGGAAAGAAGAACGCGCGGGGCCACCTCGTCGATGGTGACAGCGCCAAGAGCAACGCTTCGATGGAGTTGGCGAGCAAGTCGAGTACCGCCCCTTCCCCTCGCCTCCACGGCAGGTCAGAAAGGGGGCAGCCAAACCAGACACCGAGCTCCGTGTAGAGATGTAGCCGCCACAAAGCCGCGTCTCCTCGCCGCCACGGCCGGCCAGAAGCAGCTTCACGACACCACCTTCCTCCACCTCGAAGCACCCAAGAACCAGGAGCTTTATTAAGGATGTAGTGGCCGCCGTCACCATCCACAGCTCCGACCAGAGGAGCATGAAGACGGCAGAGGCAAACCCTAGAGCTGAGATCCGCTCCCGATCTCGAGCTACACATCCGGGCAAGGCGCCCACTACCGGCACAAGGCCAAAACTAGAAGAAACTAACCCTAAATCTACTCCGGCGCCAGCCCTCCGCCGCCTCCCGCCAGCTATTCCGGCGAGAAGGGCTCGGGAGCGGCCCGGTCTTAGCCGCACGACTCTCAAAGCAAGAGGTGGGGAGGAAGGAGGAGGAAGAGGTCTGAGGCGTAGACTCTACAACGCTTACCTCAGTGGTTAAGTAAATACCACAAAATCATGGCTATATTTAGGGCTCGAACTCGGTGTCAAACGAGTCTAGCCAAGTTTCATTCCTCAACTTGACCAAGCTAGCTACTCGCGAGTAGCTCGATAACCCGTTTAACAAATTTTAAGTGTTCAAACAAGCGCATAGGTGAGATGGGGAACTTCTTCCGCAATGGCAGAGGAGTTCGCCAGGGTGACCCACTATCGCCTCTGCTCTTCGACTATGTCGTAGAAGCGCTTGCGGCCATCTTGGATGAAGCCAGGGGGAAAGGTCACATTAGGGGGCTTATTCCCCATTTAATAACAGGGGGATTTCCCACCTTCAGTATGCGGATGACACAATCATCATGCTCCAGCCAGAGGACTTAGCTATTGCTAATCTCAAGTTCATCTTGATGTGCTTTGAGAATATGTATGGGCTGAGAATTAACTTCCACAAGAGTGAGGTCCTTGCTATTGGACTAGATGAAGCGGAACATCAGAGGATCGCCAACATGCTCAACTGCAAACGGGGGTCCTTTCCCTTCACTTACTTGGGGTTGCCTATTAGCGACCGTGCTCTTTGCGCATGGGGATTGGGGTCCCCTGACGAAGAAGGTCCTCAAGCGTGTTGACCCCTGGTTTGGCAAGCTGATGTCCTCGGCGGCCAGACTCACGCTGACGGACACTTGTCTATCCAACCTCCCTCTCCATGCGATGGGGGTGTGCCTACTTGGGGATGGAGTTCATGGCACAATGGATGGACACCGGTCACGTTTCTTTAGGGAAAGTAACGGGGCTAGACGTAAATACCATTGGGTCAGATGGACGGCGGTGTGCCAACCGAAAGCCTTGGGGGGCCTAGGTATTATGGATACTAAACTTATGAACATCTGTTTGATGGTAAAATGGGTCTGGAAACTGATGACAGGTCAGAAAGGGTTGTGGGCAGATATTATTAGGAGCAAGTACCTGCAACACAAGGACCTGCTGGTCGACGCTCATGCTCCTGGCTCACAATTCTGGAATGTCCTCCAGAAAGTGAAGGACCTTATCCGCCTGGGGGCGAGACATCACATGCGGTCCACTCTTTTTTGGGAGGACTGGTGGCAAGGGTCGGGGCCCTTGAACACCCGATTTCCGAACCTGTTTGCCATCTCCCTCGAGCCATCGGCTTCGGTCGCCCAGATGGTTCGCGATGGGGAATGGCACGTTCCCTTCAGGCGTTAGTTGGGGCTCACCGTAAGGAACGAGTGGGTTGACCTACTCCGGCAGATCGCGGAATCCCTTCCTTCGGAGGGGGTGGACTCTCTCTCTTGGATGCTGGAGCCATCGAGGAAGTTCTCTGTTCGATCGCTCTACCTCAGACTTTGCCAAGGTCTGCCGCAGAAGCACTATTGCGAGATTTGGGGGATTGCGATCCCCCTTAAGATCAGGATCTTCCTTTGGCAGTTGGTCAGGAAGCGTCTCCCATCCAACGATAACATTGCTCGGAGGCAGGGCCCCTCTAATGGGCAATGTGCGTTATGTAGAGAGGCCGAGGATACTAACCATATCTTCTTTGGCTGCTCGTTAGCCAAGTTCCTGTGGAGCGCAGTTAGGGAACTGTTGCACTGCACTTGGAACCCCTCGTGTTTTGCGGATTTGTATAGGCTTTTGCAGAGTCATACAGGGCAATCACGTAGGGTGCTATGGATCTGTTGCGCTGCCTTATGTTGGACTTTATGGAACATGCGGAACAAGATTACCATTGAGGGGATTCTTCCCACTCAGCCGGCTAATACCCTATTCAAAATGTATATGTATATGCAGGTGTGGAAGCCAGTGGCTAGACGACAGGACAAAGGCGCGGTGGAGTTGGCGATACGCGAGATTCGCCGACTCTACGACACTGTGAGGGATCGACCCTGACCCCATCCAGCTTATCCTGTCTAGTCTTAGTGTTGCGCTCGAAACGCATCACACAAACACGTCCTCGTGTACCCGCGGTGCCGGGGGAGATACTCCGCAACTCGCCCCGCGAGAGGCCTGCTTCCAGCGCGTGTAACATCCCAATTTAGAGAATAGTTTTTTTTATACCCTCGATTAGGAGTTAATATGTGCATTCATGAGCATAGCATGCATTAATTATAAATACTAAAGAAAACAATGCATTAAGAAGCAAACTGTAACACTATAAAATTTACATTGTCTTCTATTTAAAATGCTCCCCAAAAAGGTCTCAATTTTTGTTATAACAACATGAGGACCTTCTAATATATGTTAGGAAGGCCACTACATGTTTTCATATTTGTTGGAAAAGTTTGAATCCAAACCTTTTCAAAACAGGAAATAAATATTAGTTTAAACTTTAAACCTAGATTTGACCTTATGGCCAAATCCTTTTGTGCCATCTTCATATCCACCGTATGTGCTAGTTAACCAAAGCCCAGCCCATTTCGTCGTCGTCAACACAAGCAGCTGCGTGTCGACAGTGGTATCGTTGCTTCGTCGCAGCGATTCGCGCCGCCGCCGTGGGTAATCTGCAGGGGATAAGACCACACGTCCATCATCATCCCCCTCGTGCTCAAACAAACTAAATCAGCCAGCTTCTTAAGACCTAGCTCTGGCCATGGCGACCATCATGGAGGGCAAGCGCCTGGGAGAGGAGCAGCATGACTCGTTGCTGGGATGGAATTGGTGCAGAGCAAGGAGAGCATCGGGGGAAGCAGGAAGTGAGAGAAAACGAGAAGACCCATTCCATCTCAGATCCGTTTTGTGCCTCCTTCAGTTCAGGTACAATACGCATAGAGGGCACCATCCTTTGTTTCTCTTGTTTACCCGATCTGTAGCTTGGTTTTACCTTTGACATGAGTTGATTCATGGAAGAGAAGAATACGTAAGATAGAAAGAGAGAGAGCTAGCTGATCATCTTTTCATGGTAGCTAGTCCTTTCAGATCTCAGCTACATGTTTCTCTGAATATGATCATCACAGTTAACTAGACCAAAACAATAATTTATCCTGTAACTTTCAGGAAGAGTATGAGAGTAGTAGTGCAGTTTTTCAGTGTCAAGTGACAGAAAACAGGGGAGGTTCGGTTCTGGCAGTTTGGTAATGTGAATGGTGTACTAAGCTTAATCCATGTTTTGTTCTGGAAATCCTTGGCAAACTGAACCCATGTTAAATTCGAATTCAACAAGGAAGGAGATCGATGTTAGCTCTCCGAATACTAGCTGTATGTCAGACACGCATGTTCAGGTTTCAAGGAATGAGCTAATACCCAGGAAACCATCAGCTTAGCCCAGTGTCTGAATCTAGTGGTTCTGTCCAATTTCCAGCGTACTAGCTAGACACGCTGAAGCTTTAAGCTAAGGGCTGCCTAACAAATTCAGTGAGACTAGTCTAGGGAATTTGAAATACCAATTTCGTATTCTGCTGTTTCCTGTTTTCAGAAAATAAGTTGAACTTGTATAAATCATAAGTAATTCTTATTAAATCATAAAAATAAAAATTATATACCGAAATGTTCGGAAAACTATGATCTGTCTATTTGTACCAAATCCATGCATGTTTAAATAACATTTAATTATATTAACGTAGGAGAACTAATAAACCTTTTTGTGTAATATGGAGTTTCTCTAAATGCTACTTTTAAATGCATTTGGACTCCAGTTAACATGATCTCCATGTGTAGGTTTGCATTACAAACACTTTAATATGTCATTCATACATTTGTGCGTATTGCATTGATGCCATGTTTGAATGTTATTTTGCTTTTCCGGTCTTTGGTTCTTCTCGGTAGAATGCGAAACGAAGTGAAGATTGACAACACCAAAGTCAAATACTTTAATCATCGACGATCAAGTCAAGAAGTAGCATCGAATTACCACAGATCTATTATTGGTTATTTCTCAAAGAATCAAGGCAAGCATAACCTCTTATCTGCCCATATATGATTTCAAAGTATTTCATTCTTGTATTTGCATACGATTCCAATCTATTTTGGTCATTAGGTAGAGTTCTCCTATCTATTGCACTGCCTAAATATATCCTGATACACTGCTCCTAGCAGCCCTAAGTTGGCTTGTGTGCATCGCCAGAGCCTTATATCTGCTATGCTTAGTTATTTAATTGTTTCGCTCTACTCCACCCGGTTGGTGAATCAGAGCTGCGAATGAACCTAGTATATCATGTTATCGTGGAAAGGATGTGAGCATGTGATAATTTGACTAAATAGGCAATGGATGAGAGGCCACAAGGGTTTGTGGTGGGTTGTCTTGTTCTTGTCGACCTAGGACGTTGGGTTCTCGCCTCTTGAACCAAGACTGAGCGTACTTCCACACGTGGCGGGCCTAACACCCTGCTCGACTAACTAACTTGGTTGGTTGTACCCATGGGACACGTAGTTTGGTTTTCCATTTGCGTGTGGGTCAAAACAGTTTGAGAAAAGATAGGGCCTGGCAGGGATCCAGTGATGGACGAACACGGATCTTGATTCCTGTGACAGAGTAACGGGGACCGTCATGAGATGGCCATCTCGCGATGGCGGAACAACCCTGTTATGGATGACCCATGGGATATAATCAACTGAGGTAAAGGTCGTGGTCAACCACCCTCTGCCAGCACCCCTTGGTGAGTGCTAATGTACTGGCGTTAAGAGTCGGTTGATACGTGTGGTAAACATTGTACACCCCTGCAGGGTTAAATCTTTTCGAAAAGGCGTGTCCGCGGTTATGGACGACTTGGGAATGGACACGTGATCATAGAGAACTGAAACATAATCGTAAAACTTGTTGACAATGAATGAAGGGTGCTTCCTCGAGGGTGTCGAGGGGGTTATCCTAGTTGATAGTTGGTGTTGACGAGTTGGTGGACATCAAATGAATATGAGATCTAGACTTGCTCTCTTATCCCTTTTATAAAGAAGCTCTGAGTAGGCGACTTCTACTTTTCCCTACCTCTATTGAAAAGTTGGCTTTATGCAAAATAACCGTCATGCAATCTCTCTGAACAAGCAGATATATAATAGGTTAATTAAGTCTTGTTGAGTACTTTCAGTACTCATGTTTGCTTAAATTTGGTTCAGGTGAAGTTCCTCACTCCGTTGGTGGATCGCTCGTTGACATCGACGAGTAGTTTGGGGTTCCCAGGTGGCAGCCTGGAACTTGTAGGTTATGTAGCCTACGTTGCTTATTTTCTGGCCTCTTAGGCCTTTTGTTATCTTGTTGAATAGCAACATATCCGTTTTTCGTTGAATGATGTAATGTTGGGTTAGTGACCTCTGCATGTAATATTTGCTATCTTTGCTCTGTTAAGAGTTTGAAATTATAATGCTTTGAGTCGTAGAGTCACTGCTGCGTTATTGAGATGCAACTGTAAGCTCTCGAGATCCGGGTTAGACTTATATCAGATGAAGGTCTGGGATTTGTCTAGCTCGGCTCTTGGGGGTGCGTTACAGCGTGATACGCAAGACAGCAAGCAGGCGCTTTTTAGACCAGACGCCCCAGCCCCTCGGGACAAGCCCCGTCAGAGGAAGCCGGCGACGATTGGCTAAACTAAGCCGGACTTGGCCGCTCTTAGCTCGGTTTTCGATATCCGGTGAAATCTAAGCGAAGTCGCCGAACAACGGAAGCATGAACAAAGGTTTGAGGTAAAAAGTAGGTTGTATTGATAGGTTGTCGATTGTTTGCTTAATTTCAATCGGCCATCACCTCTCACATATATATGAGGCGGCTGGACTTCCCGTACAAGTATTGGACTTCTACAAGACTTATAAATCATAGTCTAAGTCGAATCTATCTCTAAAATAGGCAACTTTTTGCCGACAACGTTGGCTTCAAACTTGCTGGAAAGTTGCCTTTTGCCCTTCCTTGTCGGCTTCAAACTTGTTGGCTACTTTGGAAAGTTGCCTTTTGTCTTCCATATTGGCTTCAAACTTGCCTCCTTCCTAAGAGATGTGATATCTTGATCGGCTTCGTTTTAAACCTGGACTTCAACATCCGTCCGGCCTTTTAGAAAATTGTCTTTCATTTTCTAGCCTTGATCTTGGAAAGCTGTCTTCTAACTTGCCGGCTTGTATTGACAAAGTTGGTTTCTCCTGAGCCGGCTTGTTTTGACAAAGTTGGCTTCTTTTCCGCCTTGTCTTGACAAAGTTGCTTCCCGCCTTGTCTTGACAAGGTTGACTTTTGCCGCCTTCTTTTCTGCCACCTTTATTGCCTTCCTTTGACTTAGCTTGTTAGGTTCTTTTGGCAACTTTGCACTCCCGAATCCAGCTTCCGCCTTGTTCCACTTGATTATTGGCTGCCTTCTTCTGGCCGTCTTTTCCTGGAAATTTCCCAGATCATCATTTTAGCCTTCTTTGCTGCCTTCTTCAAGCTGCCAAGTCTTCCTTCAACCTGAAACTGGCAATCTGCCAAAAACGGGTGCTAACACATGCCCCCCTGTTTTCTAGTAGAGCTTGCGTACTAGAAAATATTCAATGTAGAAGTTTTGTCTAAGGGCGATGCTTAAGCTCATCGGCCATATGCTAAGGGCGATATATGTATATCGGCCATACGTGCAACTCATGCAGTTTGCCACACGCTCGGGTGGAACTTCTTCAGGTATTTCCCATTGATAGCTCGAGGCAGCATGCCGCCTTCCAACGTCTCCACCAGATAAGAGTTGCCGGGTACTATCCTCGCGACTCGCAGTGGCCCTTCCCAGTTTGGGGACCATTTGCCAAATTTCCGGCTTCTGGAGCCAACTGGCAATATAACCTTCCAGACCAAGTCGCCAATTTGAAAGTCTTTAAGCCGGACCTTCTTATTGTAAGTTTTTGCCACCCGCAACTTTCCTTCTCAATCTCTCTCAAAGCAATAACACGCTTGTCGGCTACTTCATCAACATTATCCATCATCAAGCTGCAGTAGTCTTCAGCCGACAAGTCATCTTGCTTAGCAAACCTCAAGGCAGCCAGATTCACTCTATTGGCAAAACGGCTTCTTGTCCATACACCAACTCAAAAGGAGTTGTCTTAGTTGCTCCATGCCTTGAGATTCTATGAGCCCACAATGCTTCGGACACACTTCATGCCACCTCTTGGATGGTCCTGCACCTTCTTCTTGATCAGCTTGATCAATATTTTATTGCTTGACTCGGCTTGTCCGTTGGCTTGCGCATAGTAGGGAGATGAACTAGCATCTTGATTCCAAGTGATTCGGCAAATTGCTTCACCTCCTTAGCCATGAAGGAAGTACCTTGATCTGTGGTAAGAGTCTGCGGAATGCCGAATCGATGGATAATATGCTCTGTAATAAACTGAATCACCTCCTTGTGGGTCATGTTCCTGAGAGGTATTGCTTCAGACCACTTGGTGAAATAATCAGTGGCAACCAACACGAACCGATGCCCCTTGGATGAAGGCGGATGGATCATGCCAACAAAGTCAAGCGCCCAACCCCGAAAGGCCACGGTTTTATAATTGGATTAAGATTTGAAGCCGGCACCAACTGAATGTCTCCAAACTTCTGGCAGGCTTCGCATCCCTTGTAGTATCTGAAGCAGTCATTGATCATTGTCGGCCAATAAAATCCTGCTCGCCTAAGCATCCACTTCATCTTGTGGGCCGACTGATGTGTACCACATAAACCATCATGTACCTCTCCCATGGCAACTCTAGCTTCGTCTTCATTCAAGCACTTTAGAAGAAGACCATCAGCTGTTCGGCGATATAAGGCGGCATCCACCAATGTATACTTGAGGATAAGCGCCGAACTGCTCTGTCTGATTTTCGACTTGGATCTTGTAAATAGTCAATATAAGGTTGTCTCCAGTCGTGCCAAGTTGTCATTTGCCCCTTCTTAGCCGGATCCAAAGCCGGCCTCTTGTTTGGCTTCCTCCAAGTTGACAACTTTTGACTCTTTGTAGCCGGCTCCAACAAGCCGGCTTTTTGTTTGGCTTCCTCCAAGTTGGCAACATTACTTGCGGCTGTTCCCTGATGAAGAACATCCCACGACTGACGTGATAGCCGGATGCCTGTTGCGCCAACTCATTGGCAAGCCAATTGTCTTGCCTAGGAACATGGGATATATGGAAATAATCCAACGTTGAAATCATATCCAGGCATCTGTCAAGGTACATGTTGAGTGATCCGCTGTTGCATTGACAAATCTTGGCCACTTGCCGGACAATAAGTAACGAATCTCCATATGCCTCGACATGAGTTACCCCTGCGTCCACCAATATTTCTAGCCCGAATAGAAGTGCTTCGTATTCGGCTTCATTGTTAGTGCATAAATAGTCAAGACGACAAGAGGCTTCAAAAACAGTACCGTGTGGTGAGATGTACACAATGCCAACTCCTTGTCCGCTGCTGCAGACTGAGCCATCAAAATAAAGCTTCCACGGTACAGCCGACACAATGTTTAAGTCGGCTTCTTGTTCCAGGTCAATCCGATGTTCAACAATAAAGTCAGCTACAATTTGGCCTTTCATAGATTTTAGTGGTTCATAAGCCAAATCATATTCAATCAACCCGTACGCCCATTTGCCGATTCGTCCACTGAGAATCGGCCTTTGTATCATGTGTTTGAGAACATCGGTCTGACCAAAGACTTTGCATTCACTGGACAGCAGATAATGGCGCAACTTGGTGCAGGCAAAGTAAAGAGACAAACACAACCTCTCTACAAAGCTGTACCTTGACTCGGCATCCAGCAAACGTCTACTCAGATATGTGATGACGTATTCTTGTCCTTCGGCTTCCTGAGTTAAGGCAGCTCCAACTACTTTGTCTCAGCAGCAATATAAAGCCGGAAAGGCTGACCACGAGCCGGCTTCCTGAGAACTGGAGGAGTAGACAGGCAAGTTTTTATCCTGTCAAACGCTTCTTGTTGCTTTGCCCCCCAGGTGAATTCATCGTCGTTCTTGAGCCGAAGGATCTGTGTAAACGCATCAACTTTTCCAGACAAGTTAGCAATGAATCTTCTTAAATAGTTTACCTTGCCCAGAAACTTCTGCATCTCCTTTTTGCAACCCGGCGCTTGTACTTTTGGATAGCTCAATCTTTGCCGGATCAACTTCTATGCCATGTTCATGTATGATAAAACCAAGGAACATCCCAGCCGACACACCAAAGGCACACTTCAAAGGATTCATCTTGAGCCCGTACTTCCTCATTCTTTCAAACGCCAGCCGCAAGTCGGCCAAGTGATTTGACTCGTTGTCCGACTTAACCACCACGTCATCAATATATACTTCCAGTACGACTCCAGAAGATCATGAAATATCAGGTTCATCGCTCTTTGATATGTGGCTCCGGCATTTTCAAGCCAAAGGTCATCACGGTCCATTCGAACAAGCCAACAAAGCCTGGGCAGCGGAACGCCGTCTTAGCCGAATCTTCTTCGGCCATAAATATCTGGTTGTAACCTGCGTTGCCATCCAGGAAGCTGATGACTTTGTGACCTGAGGCTTCATTGACAAGCATGTCGGCTATTGGCATAGGGTATTCATCCTTTGGCGTGGCTCGATTCAAATCTCTGAAATCTATACACGCCCTGATCTTGTCGGATCCCTTCTTCTCGACCGGCACAATGTTGGATAACCATTCGGCATATTTGCAGGGCCGAATGAAGTTGGCTTTCAAAAGACGGTATTTCGCCTTTATCCGGTCATAGATCTGTGGATTAAATTTGCGAGCCGGCTGCTTGTGTGGCCTGAAGCCGGCTTTAATAGGCAACCGATGTTCCACCAACTCTCGGCTTAACCCAGGCATCTCGTGGTATTCCCATGCAAAGCAATCCACGTACTCTTTGACTAGCGATTAACTTAGACTTATAATCGGCCGCCAACTTTTGCTTCACAAATGTCGGCCTAGGGACAGTGCCATCCCCAATGTCTACCTCTTCAAGTAAGTCGGCCGACGTAAAGCCTTGTCCCAACTTGTCCATATCGTCTGGTTCTTCAATTGCTTCGCACATATCGTTCCTTTCGGCCCGATACTTTTCCAGACGCTTCCGCAGCCACTCATCGTTTTGATCCATTTACTTGAGCGGCAGCCGATTGCCACCAACCGGCTTTAAAGATACTGGCACGAATCCGTCCCTGGTAGCACTCAGGAAGTCGAACCCGATAGATCACGCCCAGAAAGGCATGTAACATTGGAATGTTGCCAATCAACAATCGATTCGGCAAGTGCAATGCACGCCGAATCGTCAGCATGGATGACTTCAATTTCGTCATCAACCCATTGGACAAGTTGCTGGTGCATAGTAGACGGAACACATTGGTTTGCATGAAGCCAATCTCGTCCCAGCAGCACATTGTAGTTTCCCTGCACCTCAGCAACAAAGAAGGCGGTAGCCAAAGTCTTGCTTCCTACTGTGAGCTCCAAGCTGATAACCCTTTGGCTTCCACTCCTTCTCCTCCTTCGAACCCATTCAGCACCATGTTTGTCTTCATCAGATCACCATCATCTAGTTGCAGCTTTTTGAAGACAGAATATGGCATCAGGTTTACCACAGCGCCGCCATCAACCATCATCCTGGTGACCGGCTTACCATCAATATGCCCTCTGACGTACAGAGGCTTGAGGTGTTTCACCGGCTTGTCAGGTTTCTCGAAGACAACATTTTTGGGTCCAAAGTTAATTTGTGCAACTTCGCCTTCTTCTTCCACACGCGGAACTCAGCCGGCAAGTAATAAACCATGTTGATATCCATGGCCTTCGAGTCGGCGATTCTTCATAATCCAGCAGATCTTCGTGATCGGTCATATTGCCCGATTCGCTCACTGCTGATGTTGCCATTGTGAGGTCTTCTCCCAACTGCTCCTCTATTGCAAGGTCTTGAATTGCCGGCTCCTCCGCCATGTTTGCCGGATTTTCCTCTTGAGTTGCCGGCTCCTCTGCCACCAAGTCCTCATTTGCCGGATTTTTCATTGCCAAATCTGCTGCTCTACCTCGTCTGCCCATGACGAGTAAGTAACTGTCGGCGCAGCCGCCAACATGGTATCATCGCTTGCATCCAAAGCTGTTGTGACTGTTGCGGAGCTACAATAAGGACTGGCCTTGGGATCCATATTTGAGCTGGCAACATTGGTCGTTCAGTGTTGAACTTGGCGTCCCTGGATCGATCAGCTCCTTCTTTGTCTTCTCTCGGTTTCTTGCCCTTTGTAGTTTCCGCCTTTGTGTTTTCGTTATACCTGGCGGGCACCACCTTGGCTGAGTGTATTTTGGATCCCGAGGTTGAACTGCTGCAGCTTGACTGGAGCCAGCTTCATGATCATTGGTTGTTGCCTTCGGACCGATAACAAGTATCGGCTCGCTGGTTGCCGGCTCTACAACCGGGTCTTTCATTTTATCATATGAGTTCCAACGATCAACAAGTTGCCTGCAACCAATCCACCTTCTGGCTCAGCTTTTTTAGAACCTTGTTCCTTAATCGCCAATATGACGTGTCTCCGGGATACACAAGCCGGCTTGTATAGATGGACGGATTGCCCTGCGTTTGACCTCGTCAGCCGGCCTCTGATGCCGGCTACTTTCTTCCGCAGATGGTGACCTTGGTCGTTTCCATACTGCCACTGGCGCGACCTTGACCCGGCCTGGCGCACGTACTTGTTTAGCAGCATGTCAAAAGTTGGCTTTGTCTTCCTTGGTCTATATTCAACCTTGTTTGTCTTCCATCTGCCAACTTCTGGGCTTTGGGCTTGATAAATCTAGGTGGCAACTTTTCTGACCCTTGCCCCCCGAGTGCAGGATTATTGATGGTAATCTTGATGACTTCGCCTCCATCGGGTTGCCGGCTCACTGTAACTTGTCTCCCTGCCACCTTGTTGCCGGCTACTTTCCTGGGTTCACCAACAACAATATTAGATTTATTAGCGGCTTCGGCCGCCTCTGGCCGAAGTAAAACCTCTTTCCTCCAGGTCTAGCACGTTCATTGGGAACGGCTGTGTGTCAATTGCCATGCCAGCAAAGCTCAATCGTCCATCATTGAGGGCCGATTGGATCTGTCGATGAAAGACATTGCAATCATTAATAGCATGAGAGAAAGAATTGTGATACTTGCAATAAGCCCGCCGCCTTAATTCATCAGGCGATGGAATAACATGATTGACTCTTATCACTTTATCCTTCAACAAGGCATCAAATATTTTGTCACATTTGCCTACGTCAAAGCTGCATTTTATTTCATCATCCCGATTCTTACGAATCGGCTTCAAATCATCACACATGTAAGGTTTGGCCTTGCTAGGCCAAACAAACTCTGCAGTATAAACATCGGCTTCATCACTGGAGTCGGCATCATTTTCGACAATATTAAGCCGGCTCCTGCTCATCCGATGCGAGTCTTTTGACTCATTGACCCGACTCTCTTGAGCAGAGCTCTCTCTTGGACTTGGCCAACAGACAAGAATTCATGTCCTTCTAACCTTTCTTTCAGGTAGGACCTTAGCCCATTAAAAACCAAGTCAGCCATGTCTCTCTCAGTTATCACCAAACTATAACATCGGTTTCTAGTGTTTCTAAATCTCTTGACTTAATCGGATACCGATTCGTCATGTTTTTGCCTAACCGATGTAAGGTGGGACAACTTGAGTTCTATTTCTCCGGCAAAAAAGTGTTCATGAAACTTTTGCTCTAAATGAAACCAAGTATGTATAGAATTAGGAGCTAAAGCCGAAAACCAAGAAAAAGCAATGCCGGTTAAAGACAACGAGAACAACGAACTTTAATATGATCATGATTAGCTTCGCCTAATTGAGCCAAATATTGACTAATATGTTCCCATGTTGATTTACTATCCACCCCATTAAATTTGGCAAATTCAGGGACTCTATAACCAGGTGGATAAGGTTGCAGATCAAAGTAATCGGGGTAAGGCTTAGTGTAAGTTCTATGTTTTGGCATCACCCCGAGTTTGTCAAAAGCTATTTGGTCCAACCTTCTCTTGAATTCGGCTAAGGAATCGTCCATAACAGACGATTGAGCCGACATGGGAGAAGGATTGGCAGCAGGGCCAGCTTGCACCCAAGTAGCCGAATTTTGATTCGGCATTGACTCATGACCCAAAATCCGCCTTGTTTGACTCGGCTGGCTTGCCGAGTTAGGCATACTCTGGATAGGAGTTGGACATGGCAGTGTAGGCACAAGTTGGTTTTCCCAGTTTTGACCATCGGCTGTTTGTCCGATGGCTTATCATGGAGCGTGTTTTTCTTAGCCTTTTCATGTTCTAGCATAAGATCGTAAACATTGGCAGTGCCTTGCGAAACATGAAATTGAATTTCGGCTATCTGTTCAGAGGAAAAAAGGCTACTACTTACAGCGGGCTTGTCAATATTGATGTCCAGCGGTACAAACTCGGCTCCTTGATCGGCGAGATTACACCTTGCCGATCTACCTTGAAGCTGGATAAGTACAGGTCTTCATCTTCTTGATCCCGCTTGATTCGCAGCGCCTCGAACTCCTCGTCTCTTTTCTTTTTCCACGCCTCCAGACCTTGGCGTTGTTCATCCGACAACTTCTCGAGAGTTGGCTTGATGATGTTGTCGGTGCTGATGCTGGCAGCGTCGGTCTTAGAATTGGTCATTGCTGTCCAATTTGTAGATCGAATTGTCCCCAGCGGAGTCGCCAAAAAGTGTGTTGCGCTCGAAACGCGTCACACGAACACGTCCTCGTGTACCCGCGGTGCCGGGGGAGATACTCCGCAACTCGCCCCGCGGGAGGCCTGCTTCCAGCGCGATACGCAAGACAGCAAGCAGGCGCTTTTTAGACCAGACGCCCCAGCCCCTCGGGACAAGCCCCGTCAGAGGAAGCCGGCGACGATTGGCTGAACTAAGCCGGACTTGGCCGCTCTTAGCTTGGTTTTCGATATCCGGTGAAATCTACGCGAAGTCGCCGAACAACGGAAGCATGAACAAAGGTTTGAGGTAAAAAGTAGGTTGTATTGATAGGTTGTCGATTGTTTGCTTAATTTCAATCGGCCATCACCTCTCACATATATATGAGGCGGCTGGACTTCCCGTACAAGTATTGGACTTCTACAAGGCTTATAAATCATAGTCTAAGTCGAATCTATCTCTAAAATAGGCAACTTTTTGCCGACAACGTTGGCTTCAAACTTGCTGGAAAGTTGCCTTTTGCCCTTCCTTGTCGGCTTCAAACTTGTTGGCTACTTTGGAAAGTTGCATTTTGTCTTCCATATTGGCTTCAAACTTGCCTCCTTCCTAGAGATGTGATATCTTGATCGGCTTTGTTTTAAACCCGGACTTCAACATCCGTCCAGCCTTTTAGAAAGTTGTCTTTCATTTTCAGCATTGATCTTGGAAAGTTGTCTTCTAACTTGCCGGCTTGTATTGACAAAGTTGGTTTCTCCTGAGCCGGCTTGTTTTGACAAAGTTGGCTTCTTTTCCGCCTTGTCTTGACAAAGTTGACTTCCCGCCTTGTCTTGACAAATTTGAGATCCCGCCTTGTCTTGACAAGGTTGACTTTTGCCGCCTTCTTTTCTGCCACCTTCATTGCCTTCCTTTGACTTAGCTTGTTAGGTTCTTTTGGCAACTTTGCACTCCGAATCCAGCTTCCGCCTTGTTCCACTTGATTATTGGCTGCCTTCTTCTGGCCGTCTTTTCCTGGAAATTTCCCAGATCATCATTTTAGCCTTCTTTGCTGCCTTCTTCAAGCTGCCAAGTCTTCCTTCAACCTGTAAACTGGCAATCTGCCAAAAAAACGGGTACTAACACTTAGTGTGCCTGTTTGCCCACGGGCGTCGTGTTCCCTCTCCTTGGGAGGGGTGTATGATGTAGCCTGCGTGTTATCTCGAACTTTATGTGTGCCCTTCGTGGCAAGTTGTATTTGGATGCTTATGTGAACCTGACCGGAATGGCTTTATTAATTTAAAGCTGGGCTCTGCTCGAGCCTTCCGTCTAAAAAAACATGCGCATACAAAAAACAAGTAATTTTCCTACTAGTTCTGAAATACAGTAATGATGTTCTTTGTACAATGTAGATCAATGCTGAAATATAAAAACCTATACACCATTCTTGGTGCAAAAAATATTAATAGTTTGATATTAATATATCAAAATTTCAATTTTTAGCGAGTTAAACGAGCTACTCGTTAGCTACTCGCAAGTTTACCGAGTCGAGCCAAGTGTCAACTTTAAACTTGTTTGTTGAACGACGACTCGACTATTGAGGGAGTTCAATTGAGTCGAGCCGAGGTCGCTCGGCTCGACTCGAATTCCAGGCCTA
The DNA here is from genome assembly GCA_947311845.1 of Poa pratensis. Taxonomy (NCBI): domain Eukaryota; kingdom Viridiplantae; phylum Streptophyta; class Magnoliopsida; order Poales; family Poaceae; genus Poa; species Poa pratensis. Next base: position 41,397,091 of record CAMZMU010000052.1, read on the forward strand.
ACTGTATGTCCCACAGTAACAAAGTGAACACTGAGGCCTAGAATAATTCTAGGATGGTTTAGTGTTTACGGTTCGTGCTCTAAGCACTTCCATTTTAGACATGTGTTCTCATCAGTGAAACTTTGGAATTTGTAGAGGTGATAGTTTATTCCTCCTTTCATTGTTTTGAGATTTATTATTTCTGCTAAATTTAGGTGTTCGTTTGTTTCCAAATGAGGCATTCTTTGCATTCTATATTTTCTATGATCGTTATGTATGGATGAATAAAGTTATTTGGGGTTTTATCTCTTCCATGAGCATCTTATTTCAATTCATGCAAAATTAGATGCGGGTCCGGTAAGAAAACCTTGGTCGCAAACCTTGGTCGTAGTTCAAGTTCTTCTCGGACAAATCCGTAGTTGCATCTTTTAACAAAGAGGAGAGGAATCAAGAAAGAACAAACCACAGAGGTCGATCGTTCATTGCATCGAATCAATTACACAGTCGATTATGAAAAAACCTTTGATATGGATGTGGCCTCCGCTGTCTCCTCCGGCGTGCCTCCGCAGGCCGTTTGTGCCGGTTGGGCGTCGTTCGACGCGACCGTCGGTCTCAACGAAGAGCTCGCGAACAAAGACCCAACGACGGCCGCCTGCGTGACGGCAACCTGGCGGGTCATCGGCGTCTCGCTCCGCCTCCACTCACCGCCGGTTCCCTCCGGCGTCCGGCTTTACACCAACGCCAACGTGTAGGGGAGGCCAAGGTGCTGGCTGCTGACAGCGACCTTCTCCTCATCAACATGGTCCTCACCGTCGAAGGTGAGCCTTCCGACAACTACCCGGACAATTTCCTGGTTTACAAGGCCGATGCACATACGCCATGGCTGCGGTCTCTGCCTTCTCTAACGGACTGGATAGACGACCGCTGGCCGTGGATGCCGCACCTACCTCGGCTCCTGCATTGGATAGGCCGCCGTCAAAACGCCGCCATCGCCCGCAACAGTGAAGATTTCTTTGTCGGGAATCTCAACATTCACAACTGGGGCAGAAGCTTGGCCATGGTCGACTTGCTTCTCTACTCATCTGAGAGAAACATGTGGGAGGCCAACGGCTCAGCATGCCCCCTGACTCAGGCTGCTGGAGAACGGACACCGTCTTCTCATCCGTTGGGTTCATGTGCTGGGTTGATTACGTCCGTGGCATCCTGCGTTACGACCTGTCCTCCACCAGGCCAATAGCCCTGGGGCGACGTCTTTGCAGTGAATTGGAAGGAGAGCAACGTCGTTGGAGAGAATAGCTCTCGTGCGACAGATCGAAGCGGGTAAATAGCCCACGGCCACACAGGCATTAAAACGTTAGTCAACGAGTCCAATTAGCGTTAAGACATGTCGGGCCCCCAAATTAATTAGCACCGCATCAAGTCAAACTGCTCGCGCTCCACCCGCCCGACCTGAACTGTCCCAAACTGCCCGCGCTCAATTCTTCAGCTCCGGCGGCGGCGGCGGAGCCCTCTTTCTCGGCGGCGGCGGCCTTCATGGTGGTGAGTGAATTCGAGCTCGTGTCCCAATCCCCTCCGCCTATTTGTAGATCTGAGCTCGTGTCCTCTGTTTTGCTTGTTGAAATCGATAGAAGGTGAGAGGGGGCGGCGCGGTGAGAGGAGCCCGTGGTCAGATCGAGAAGGAGCCGCCAGATTCAGCTTCGAACAGGTAATGCGCCTCCCTCCCGCCCAATTTTTAATGCGATTTACGACCTCCTCTGCACTTTCTCACACTGCCCGCCTATAACAGAGGGGATGCTGCTGAAACCTTTGAATTTGCAATCAATTTCTTTCCATCGACGGCAAAATTAGTTGATGGTAGCATTCAGAACATCCAGAGAGACACAGTTGTGAAATTGGAGGTTGATTGTGCAGAGATTGATCCCACTGAGCTACAGAAGATGGAAGAGAAGGCGGTGAGGAAATTGGTGGATAAAATTGGGGAAACTGTGGTTTGGGGTCCAAAGCACGAGGTTTCACTATTGCGGTATGATGATTTCAAAGGAGAGTATGCCAGAATTGAAGATGGTGAAGAGATTGTTGATGAAATCGATATGCAAGAGGGCTGGGCAAGCCTCAGGGCTGAATTTTTTGCTGAGCTCGTTGATCTGAATATTGATTCGAAGGTGGGTTATGTGCTGTCACACTTGTCTATGCAGCAGGCAGATGATGATTGGGCTTCACAGAGGCATATCGTTCCCATTATTACTGATCTGATAGTAATAGCCGATGGGGCTAATGCACATGCACAAGAGGGAAATGTTGCTGTTGTTGATTGGAATGCAGTTGAGTTGGAGGAGCCTAATGATTTGGTCATTGAACCAATTGCTGACACTGAGATGGCCAAACTATTTGGCATTCCAGTCGATGACAGATATGAGGAGGAGAGGGATGAAGCTAATACAAGTGGTAACGCTGACAGAGAAATGTGCGAAGATGTAGATGAACAGTTGATGGAAGATGCTGCAGATGATGTAGATGATGCACATGATGATGAGCTGGTGCATGTGTATGACAAGGAAAACCCTGTCATTCAAGTGGGGAAGTTGTGGCCAAACATGGATGAGTTCAGGTTATCTTTCAAGACTTATGCAGCCAGACATCAGTTTGATGCCAAGACACTTTGGAGTGATACAAAGAAGTTTTATGCTAAGTGCAGAGGATTTGATGGTAGTGGTGTGAGGCCTTGCAAGTGGTACATATCTGCTAGACTGCAGCCTGATGGAAGTACTGTCAGGATTAACCAAATCCCTCATAAACATACTTGTATGACAAGTTCACAAACAAAATCAAGCATGACATCACAGATTTGGGTTGCAGAAAAGATAACTCCAATTTTGGCCAAAACACCGAACACTACTGCCAAAAGACTCCAAGTAGACTTGGAAAAGTTGTACCCCATTAAAATGAATTATACCACAGCGTGGAAGGCTAAACAAAGGTCAATGAAGAATTTGTATGGTGATTGGGCAAACACATTTAGTATGCTTTACAATTTCAAAGCAGAGGTGGAGAAAAGGTCACCTCGCAGTGTTGTCGAGATAGATACTGAGGTATCAGAGGATGGCAAGGTTTATTTCACCAAATTCTTTATGGCTTTAAAGCCTTGCAGCGATGGCTTCAAAGCAGGATGTCGTCCATATTTGACCATGGAGTCATCATTTTTGACAGGCGAGTGGAATGGTCAGTTGGCAGCATGCAATGCTCTAGATGGACATAACTGGATGTTTCCTGTTGCTGTTGGCTTGTTTCAGTCAGAGACAGAGGCTTCATGGACATGGTTCATGATGCAGTTGAAAAGATGCTTTGGGCCAGTGTCACCTTCGGCAATACACACAGATGCATGCAAAGGTCTAGAAAATGCAGTTAAAAATGTGTTCCCACATGCTAAGCAAAGGGAGTGCTTCGGCCATTTGTGGATGAATTTAATCAAAAAATTCAGAGGAGATGAATTTGGGAGAATGTGGCCAGCAGCAAGATCTTACACTAAACATACACATTCATATCATCTTAGTAAGGTAATGGCAACATGTGAGGAGTTTGGTACATGGTTGAACACCTACCATTTTTTATTATGGTACAGGTCAGGATTCAACACTGCCATCAAGTGTGATCATATCAACAACAATTTGGCAGAAAGTTTCAACAACAAGGTGAAGCAGCTAAAAGTTTTGCCTGTGCATGACACGGTTGATCAATCAGGATGATGCTCATGCGGCTGTGGGAATTGAGAAAAAAGATTGGTGATTGTCTGCAAGGTGATAAACTTCCAACAGTGGTGCAACAGGTGGTCAACAGAAGCAGAGGTCTTACACATTTGTCTGTTGAAAAATCATCACTGTGGGGTGCTGAAGTTAGAGATAACAAGACTGGAAGGAGGCATGTTGTTGACACTGAATTGCATGATTGCACTTGCCTCGAGTGGCAACACACTGGTAAACCATGTGAGCATGCCATTCTATTCTTAGCCTCACAGCCGAGGCTAAATATGCATCTATATCTGCATGAATATTAGTCGGTAGCAAAATTCAAAGCTGCATATGCAACTCCAATTCCACCTCTTACAGATCAGTCTCAGTGGCCAGAAGTGCCGCTTGAATTTTCCATGTGTCCTCTGACCAAAAGAAAGTGGGAGTAGTAAGAAGGGCAAGAAGGACAAGAAAGATGCAAAGCCAAAAAGGGCTCAAAAGGGTAACAAAAATAGATGCAAGCGGTGCCAAATACTTGGGCACAGAGAGGGATCTAGACAATGCATTTACTCTCCTCCTAAGCCCAGAAAGTATGTGCTTGTTTATTTGTGTTTTTTCATATTCTGCTTTTGTTTCAATTATAAATATGTGGCATGCTTTGTTGTTTTCAGGAGGAAGCTTCCAAGTCAGCTTCTTGTTGTTGAACAGTGTTGGCCAACAAAAAGAGCAAGAGTCAGTGGCTGCAGAAGGAAGAAAAGTCAGTGGCTGGAGAAGCAACGGTTTGGTGCTGAAACTAAAGAAACTGCTGCTGGTGTCACTGAAACTGAAGAAATTGCAGTCGAGGTGCACACTGTCAAAAGTGAAGAAACTGAAGCTATTGTCGCTGAAGAAATGGATGTCGAGGTGCACACTGAAATGCAACTGGAGGTGCACACTGAATTTGATCAAACTGAATCTGCTTTCGAGTTTCAGTAGGTGATAGCATCGAGTCCAGTGAAGAAAACCAAGATGATCAGTGAACTCGTGTGTGCAGTACAACCAAAAACAAGAAATGCTAAGGCGAAGAAGGGTACACGGCGTGGTCGGAAGAGATAGAACTGTTGATCATTTGAAATTTATGGCATGTAATAACATTTGTTGGGCACTATGTATCCACATGTTTCCTTCAGAACTTATTTGGTTATTGTTTTCAAACTGAAATTCAAATTTGATGAAAAATTCAAATTTCGGTTTAAATTCAAATTTGGACTCAAGTTGAACTTTTGACTCGGGTATGATGTTTCAATGCTACCTCAACTCAAATATGTATGTTATCTGATCATTCTGAGTTCTTTTGTTAAGTTAGACTCATAGTCATGAAAAGTGTGTTTCAAATGACCTCATAAGGTAGGATAAACGACCCCCTTTCTAAGAAGGTTGTTTTTTGCATCTTCTCTAAATCATCCAAATAAAATTCCTACACCTCTATCCTACCTATATAGTGTAAATATGAAGTCTCATTATTTTTTGAATTCATTTTCTATTATATTCTTTTCTTTTTTCCGAAATCATCGTTTAATAGAAAACATATATATATAACAAGTTTGAATCTTATTTATATATTTTTTTGGTTGCTATACAACATAATAAGACTATGTGCACAAGTTTTCTTTGAAATCCATAATAAAACATATATATTTACTTATGATCTCGAACACACAACCTTTGTTCTTTGAAATCCATACTACATTGTACAGGAATCCCATTTTCTTGAAGGCATTTTCCTGTAATTGTATATAAACCATGTTTATATTTGTTTTGGTTGCTATGCAACATAATACGACTATGTGCACAAGTTTTATATTTTTTTAATTTTTTAATTACTTATGCTCAACCATAAGTGTTCGAGGTCTATCACTTGATTTAAGCCTTTTCCGCAAAAATGGATGCAAACCATGTTTATATTTTTTTTGCTGCTATACAACATAATAAGACTATGTGCACAAGTTTTTTTTTGATTTTTTTGAATTACTTATGCACCGATCCGTCTGTGTGCTCGTTCTGCAATTTGATTGGCTAGCAGCCCGTCGAGCGCTGATTGGTTCAATTCCTGGGGTTTGGATCGGTGCGTGGTTCAATCTAAGCCGTTCATCTAGATCCAGCGGCACAAAATGAGCCGGTGCATGAACTACGTGCACGAGTGTGCGAGTTCGTGTGTTTGCCAGCACGGACGTGCATTGCCACTGACGCGGGCCCCGTTCGCATGCATGCTCCCACCGCAGCCGCTCCCGCCCAGTTCACATGCATGCTCGAGCCGCCACCACCCCGTTCGCATGCATGCTCATGTCTCAGCCCTCGACGTAGCACTGCCCCGCTATTGATTCAGAAAAAGACGTCGCACCTACGCTATTAAATCATCTCGATGCAGTATCGATGTAGCCCGTTCGCAGTCTTTGCATTGCTTTGGATTGACGAGCGTGCACACATGCCGCTTCAGATGCGTCTTTAAAAGGAGGGGATCCTCTTCTTCCTCTTCTCTCGCACCACCGCACCGTCTTTAAAAGGAGGGGCTCCTCTTCTTCCTCTTCTCACACACTTCCTCTTCTTCCACCGCACCTTCCTCTTCTTCCAAACCAAAACCTAGCCACCATGCAGTTCAACGGCCCGACGTACCGTCGCGCTGCCACCACGCCAGAGTTGCGCTATCTGCCGGATGTCGTCGTCGAGAACCGGCTGCGCGTGTGGGCCATCTCCAGGTTGAGGGGCGCAAGGGACCTAGCTGAATTCTTCCTCACGTCCTGCTATGAACACCTCCGTGCAGGCTCGCCCCTCATGTTCCGGCTCGAGAACTACTACGACGGCGACACCCGCAACGTCATCGGCTTGTTCGTCACCTTCAGGAACCGGTTCGACGCCTACCATCTCCTCAGGCAGTGATGCATGTAAAATGCATACATGAACTTTGCACTATATTACTTATATTCCAATCATATTTGCATCATATAAGGGTTATATCAATGTTTTATAATGATTTTGGGAATATTTGGTATGTTTCCTATTTTTATGGAATTAACCCTGCACGGTCAGAAAACTTCTTTTTTAGTGTTTTGGACTTTCCGGGAGCTTCGGGGCTCCAAAAAGGGCAAGGTCAGAGAGCACGGTTCATAATTTTCGAGATGAACACGATGGCATTAAATTGAAGACCAGAAGCCCAACGGGCTGGGAATTAGGGGGTCCCACGCGGCCTACTATGCCTGGCCGCATGTGCCCACCTCTTTTCCCCCTCGTGGCTCCGATGCCGTCCGTTTTCGTCTCCGTGGATTCGTATTGATCTAAAACCGACTATAAAAATAGCCCCCCAAGGAGTTTCGCGAGGGGCGGCGGAGAAACAGAAAACCAAGAAACAGGAGACAGAAGGCTGCCGCCGAAGAAGATTGGAGGGGGGAACGGCGCCGAAATCACCTCCGGAGCGCTCCTCCATCCCCCCTCCGGAGTCTCCATCAACACCACCGTCAAGACCAGCACCATCTTCATCAACCTCTCCATCAAGTGTGCTCACCATGACCATGTGTGAGTAGTTTCCATCGAGGCTGAGGGCTCATACCGGTAGCTATGTGGTTCATCTCTCTCTCCCATGGTGTGATCTTTATGTGATCATGAGCTTGTAATCTAGTTGGATCCATGGATGTTACTCTTCATTATCTTATGAATTATGCTACTTGAGTGGTTTTATTAATGTAAACTCCGGAGTCACCTTTGTCCCATGATGCGAAGTTGACAGTGTGCACACCTGTAACAGCCCAAAGCTGAGAACCTGAAAACCTGTGTAATTTTTTCCACTTTTGTGTGAATTGCATCATGGCATCCATGCATAGACATGTCTATTTTGAGTTAACACAACATCGGTATCGAAATGATATTGAGTTGCTAAAACAAAATGCCAAAGTGCTCTAACAAAACTTCCACACAATGATGGCTCTCAAGGTTGCAAAACAAAATTTCTTGACATCTTATATTTGTCAAGGAAGTTCCAAGAGTTTAAAACAATATTTTGCAATTTCCCTAGAATAGGAAATGAGCAACATTTTGAAATTAGCAAAATGCCCGAATTTCAACCCTATGAACTAAGGGTGTCCAAACTATTTTATTTTGAAGCCCCAATTTTTGTGTAGCTTCTACTCAATATGGGGAGGCTCCCCAATTTTTTCTCAAATTTTTATAAAATGTGTTGGTGCCTAAATTAATTCAGGAAATGTGCTGGTTTTAATTTTAAAAGGAAAAAGGACCGATCTGTGAGGAACTCAAAACTTCCAGGGGCTTAATTGCAAAACCATCATCTCCTTCATTCTGTAGCGACCGAGGAGCTCGCTCCCGCCGCACCGGCTCGGCGCCGTGCATGCCGCTGGGGCCCCCCTCCGCTGCCTCACCCTTGCGAGGAGTACGCACCACCAAGCCCCACTCTGCTCCCACCCCATCCACTCGTTTCCCTGCTCCCCTCTCCATTTCCTCTCTCCACGAGCCGCCATGGAAGCCGAGCTCCACCGCCGCCTCGCCATTGATTGAAGCGCTCCCGAGCGAATCGAAGAAGCACACCAGCTCCACCTCGTCCTCCTCTACGTCCTCACCGGAGGAATCGAGCGGGGAGGTAGCACATTGCCGGGGATTCAAGTTCTTCTCCACGACGTCCTCCGCGTGCCCGAGTTCGATTGAACCCGTTCCAGTCCATCCCCGCCCTTGCTGAGCATCTCCACGAGTTCAGGGTGAGCAAGCACACCTCCTTGACACCCTCATTCTTCCCCTCCCCCTCTTGTCCGCTTTCTAGCCATAGCCCGCAAGTTTCCAGCCGCAGTTCGAAGTTCCAGACCGGAAACTCCGGACCTGGAACCGGAGACTCCGGACCTGCGACCGGAAACTCCGGACTAACTCCGGGGTAACTCCGCACCTGATCCAGAGCCTGCCGTCACGCGTTCCCTTTTGCATCAACTTCCTCTGGGCCGGAAACTCCGGACTCCTACACCGGATACTCCGGACCCATGACACTGGAAACTCCGGCTATACTCCGCACCTACTCCGGACCCATTCCAGAGCCTGCGGCCCTGGGGTTCCAAACTCGGTGGACCGGAAACTCCGGCCCCCTGAGTCCCCTGAGACCGGAAACTCCGGTCTGGCCAGACTTTTTGAATTGCTTCTTTTTCTTCGATGATTGTTTCAATGCAACTGTTAAGTTAATCCTTGCTTGTTTAATCACCCAAACCCTGCATCCTCCCATGGTCATGACATTCATATGCAAGTTAACCATAGGGTTCATCTATCTTGATCAACTATTAAAGTTGTTGCAATACTTAACTCCACGGTATAGTCGGATGCACCCGTTAAGCATCCGAAGTCCGGTTAAGTTGACTAGCTTGAATCATCCTCATCTCGAGGATTTAAAATGTCATGTCATCATGTGTTTGCGCATTGCATCCGTCAAAGCTTGTGTGGTGATTGATTGCTTTTTCGTTGCTATGTTTCGATAGATCAAGCAACCGGGGTCACACCGCAATACCCCGAAGATCCGTACTACCAGCACCTTGATCAAGGCAAGCGTAATCCCCCTCTGAGCATGTCTTATCCTATATTTCCGCAAGTATTTTCTCCACTATAATATTGCATGTGGTTCCAAATGTCAATTTTATTGGATTAGAGTATCCTATAGTTTCATTAAGATTCCGATGCCAATACCTGTTTCCCTCCTATTATCCATAGGATTGTATTGTTGGCCGAGATACTTACTATGCTATGTTGTTGCTTAGCCATGCTTAGTTAATTGCATAGCTATATGGTGGATGGGTTATGTTGGAAACAGGTGATGAAATGAGAATGATGGTGGAGAGATTGCGGTGACGGATAATAAAATGCTTAAAGGTGGGATGAGAGGCCACTGTGGTTGTGGTGCTTTGTCTCATTCTCGCCGCCTAGGAGCGAGTTCTATACCTCTTGAACCAAGACTGAGCGTGCAACCATGCGTGACGCCTATGCATTTGCAGGAACCCTCATAGACTAAATAACTCGGGCGGGGCTAGCCAGGGTCCTCTAGTTCGGGCTTCCATTTGCGCGTGCGTGATGATGGTGGGATGAACTGAGATGAGGATGGTGGTGTTAGGAAAATGAGTGGCCGTGGGGCGGGTGTTGAAGGCACTGGCTGTCCTGCCGCCACTGATGATCCTGGAAAGTCCTTAATGGGGGAGAGGTCGACACCGCTCCCACCCAGCCGGCTCTCCAAGGAAGAGAGCTAAAAGCTAGGTAATGGGCCGGACGGTACGCGTGGCAAACATTTGTACACCCCTGCAGGGTTAAATCTTTTCGAAAAGCCGTGTCCGCGGTTATGAACGAACTTGGGAAGTGAAGGTAAGATCATAGAATAACTTTAACGGAATGATTAAAAACTGGGTACTAGAGGTACCACTCACAAATGCAAGGTGAGCTTCCTCGAGGGTGATTCGGGGAGGTGCCTTTGTTGAACAGGTACAGTGGTTGATGATGGTTGTTGTGGAGGAAAGTGATCAAGAAAATAGTCACTTCTTACCTCTTTTTTAAAATACTCTAAATAGTCGATGCCTTTGAGATATGTTTCATAAATAAAATCAGCTTTATGCAAAACAGCCATATAACTTTGAAAGCCTCATCGAGCTAAAGCTCTATATATAATCTTGCGAGTTCGTCGAACTCAACGTCGTTTGTTTTGTTTCAGAGGAGGACTTCACCGACCTCGAAGGTGGGTTCTTTGTGGACGTCGACGAGTAGTCTGGGGTTCCCAGGTGGCAGCTTGGGACATCCCGGAACAGCTGGCGTTGGATGTTTATCTGTAGGCCTCTTAGGCCATAATTTGATTCTTGTTGTTTAGAACAACCTATTCTGCTTCCGCTTGTTGTAATGTTGGGTCTCTGACCTCTGGTTGTAATTTGCTATCTTTCTCTATTATAAGAGTTGAACTATATGCTTTGTGTCGTAGAGTCTGTGATGCGCCAGTTGTTCCACAAGTCTTGATCTCTCTATTATACATTGAGGGTTGTGCTTGTGTTAAGGCATCAATCGGGGTGTTGTGTTGCCGATGATCCATTCCGAGCAACACCTGCCAAAGGTTTTGGCCGGGGATTGGTAAACCCGTAACCTCCGGTTGTATCGCTTAACCGGTGACACACAACATCATTGTATAGCAGTCGGGTCGGGGCGCCACAGCACCGTGTGTGACTCTTAGGCTAAAGTTTACAGGAATATTTATCATGAGCTATTATTTGTGTTGGATGTCTTTATGAAATTGTGGTGTTTGTCTAGTACTATTTTGGGGCGCTCTTAGTGACATTGGGGTCCCCTAGACGTGGAATGCAACTTTAAGGTGTGCTTTTATAGCCCTACACAATGAATTGTTATCCAACATGAGAATAGTTCAGAGTAGCATAGTGAAAATGAAATATCTATGTATTCAATTATATTATTATTGTTGAGAGTGTCCACTAGTGAAAGTATGATCCCTAGGCCTTATTTCCAAGCATTGAAACACCGTTTGCTCTCATTTTGGCTCAAGTTTGCTTGCTGCCATTTTTATTTCAGATTGCAATTACCACTCATAATCATCCATATTACTTGCATTTCACTATCTCTTCGCCGAACTAGTGCACCAATACATCTGACAAGTGTATTGGGTGTGTTGGGGACACAAGAGACTTCTTGTATCTTAATTGCAGGGTTGCTTAAGAGGGATATCTTTGACCTATACCTTCCTGAGTTCGATAAACCTTGGGTTATTCACTTAAGGGAAACTTGCTGCTATTCTACAAACCTCTGCACTTGGAGGCTCAACACTGTCTACAAGAATAGAACCGTGCGTAGACATCAGACAGGTGTTTTGGTGTGGGTGCGAGTTCATCGCATTCACAAACTACAACATCGACACCAACTTCCACGCCATCTTCTCCTCCCATGGCAACATGCACCGCCTCCCCTACAACATGGGCCAGCCAACAACGAGGAGGACGACGAGTGAGTCACCCCCAAGTAGGAGGAGCTACGGAGGAGTCAACAAGGAGCTGTTCCATGTTTGTTTGGCGTCCTAGTTTATTTCCATGTTTTTTTTTTTGGTTTGTTGTTTCCTTGGGCATATATGCCCTATATGTTACTCTTGTCGTGTCGTGTTGAGTGAGTGCTAGAATGTTGTCGAAAGTTCTAAGAGGGACCGAGTTATAGGCCCAAGTTAGAAGTGTGATGTTAGTGTGCTACAATGTTGTCCAAAAAATGTATTGTTCATCCTAATATATATGTCTGTTTCGTTGAAAACTCAAACTAGCTCTTTCCATTGTTTTCTATGTTGAACGACCAAGTAATATTCTTTGCATGCAAGTAACAAAATCCAAAGGCTAAAACAAGTAAATAAGTTTGTTATAAGCTTCTATGAGAGCTCTATGTGTATATCCAAAGGCTAAGCACAATTTTATTTCGGCTCGACATCTAGACATGCCTCTATGCTATAAAAATGGAGAGATACAGATATGTGCCTCTATGCTATAAAAATGGGTTCCCAAAATACAATATGGTGTTTTTGTAGAAAAAAATAAATACATACATTATGGCCCAACATCTTGAAATGTCTCTGTATGATTTATTTCAAAAAAAGTTCCAACATAGGCATGTCGTTTCAATTTAAAGAAAAAGGAGAGATATTCCAAAAATGTTTTCTACTGGAAAACAAAATGTTGTTCTTAACCGTTGGGCTGTTTTTATCTCTGGGCCTGTTTATTTTCTCACGGCTCAACATCTATCGCGCAGCTCAGAACGTTTTTTTTACTGAAAATAGAACCGTGAACTGAAGTGTTAACTGAAGAATACGGATGACTTGGGGAAACTTAAGATATAGGAAACTTCAGAAATTGATGCTTCAATTTGATTGAGTTAACCAAACTTGGGGACGAACTTGGCATGGCACACATCGCCTGCTCTGTCCTAAGAACAGATAGACAACAAGTAAAAGAAAAACATTGCAATGATACAACAATAAAATCCGCGTGCAATCATATTTCCTTGCTTCTGCAAATCAATCATCTCTTTTAGATGTTTCTTGATCTTCCTCAGTTCCTCGTTTAGTTCGGACTCCACTAGTAGTTCACCATTGCGCGCAGTCCTTCTCATGTCTCTGTCAGCACCTATGTTCGAGCTTCCCAAATTCTCCACGCCCACCGATGGCAACCCAAAATTCAGCGGCAGCTCCCTGGTTGCGGCCCCGTTCGAATCAACGGGCAACAAATCATTGTAGCCCTGAATTTGTTCAAGCCTCTGAGCATAGGTTTCGATCCACTCGAAATGGCCGCATTTTTCAAAATCTGAAAACAGCAAATGAAATCTAAATCCCAAATTTGACTAGAAAACACGTAATAGGGACAAATTCAAGCAAATGGTTGCGAAAGAACACAGATCTAACCTTGCCATCCATTCCTGCATGTTTCTTGCTCAAGCAGGAGAAGAACTCGCGGCCCAGATTGCCATTCTCATCGGTCTTACTGACCCAACACTTGAGGGGCTCTGGCGTGGGCATTCCGGGCACCGTAGCGGCGGCAGTGGACCAAACCATGGCCATTTGGACGGCGGGGCGGAGGAGCTATACATTTGGGCGTCGTCGCTGGAGAAGAGAGATCTGGGAAAGGGGAAGCAATGGGCGGCGGCGGACGGGCGGGCACGGGTGCGGTACTCGTCTAGTTACGGTGTGGTTGGTCCCACGCGGTGAGTGGATAAGTGGTGGGTCCCACGCTTACGTGGACAAGTGGTGGGTCCGACGCTTCTAAACTTAGCAGGCACCCGCAAACCTAACAGCTAACGATCAGATCAGACGCGTTTAAGGGCCATGTTGGCCGTGGGCTATTTACCCGCTCCGATCCGTCGCATGATAGCTATTCTCTCCAACGACGTCGCTCTCCTTCCAATTCGCTGCAAAGACGTCGCCCCAGGGATATTGGACCCCACCATGGACTCGACCCTCAGCTTTGTCCGCTTCCCTGGCATCGAGATGTGTGACGACGATCCCGGAGTTCCTGCAAAGCTCAGGACCGTGTCCGTTGTTGGAGACGGAGGCCTCCTAAAATTTGTGGACGTCGACAATGGCCGGTACCGCTCCACCAACAGCGACCACCACCGGTGCACCATCACGACGTGGATTCTGAAGATGCCGGAGTTGGAGTGGGAGAAGGACAGCACCGTCCAACTCGACGACCTATAGTCTCTCCCGGAGTACCAAGATTCCCCTTTGCCACGAATCGTGCCGACATACCCAGTCATCAACGGGCAGGATGCCAACGTGATCCACTTTGTACTCGACGAGTTTGACAAGATTTGGATTATCACGGTGGACATGAAAAAAATTCATTAAGGTCGTACCAACTCGAACTGAACCCATCGAACCAGGACGTTTTTATGAGAAAGAAAGTTTGCTGCGATGTTTGTAAATACCTTATCAATCCTGGGGGAGTTAAACACCAAAAGTACCACAAACAAATTGGCACTTTAGTTTGCTCGTCTGTTGTTTCAGTGCGTCTAACTGTTGCTTTATCTTAAGACCATGGTGTTGCGTTTTAAGTGACGATCATGTGCCCAACCTGATTCTACTTGAATCGACTAGGCATAGGTGCCTCATCCTGATATTACCCTAAGACCTAAGTACGGTTATCCGGGATCTAGTCATTCCAATGAGGAAATAAATGTACATACTACATGGTTGCCCACTCCGACGAGGACGGAAATATGGGTTGCAACACTAGTGCTCACTCCGACATGGACGGAAATATGGTTTTGAGTCTTTTGACCGACGATCATGCGTTGAGCCGGATCCGACTTGAATCGACCACGGCTAGGTGCCTCATTCTGATGTTACCCTATGGCCTAAGAGCATCTACAACCATGGTTGCCAAACCCTTCCTATACGTCCGGGCGGACAGCCCGGATGCGTTTTGGGCTGAATTCGTCCACCCAACGGCGGCTCTCAAAGCCTCCACAAACTTCCTGGCTGTCCGGCTCCCCCCAAAGCCAGCCCATATGTAGGGCGAGTTTGGGGCCGCCCGAACGCGCCCTGACGCGTTCGCCACGTCGGATCTGTCAAGGCGGGCCTACCCAATTTGAACAAAAAATTTGGCGTCTGCCACTTTCACTTATCCCCTTCTCCGCCTCCATTTCTCGCCGGTAATTTTCATTCCTCCCACCGCGTCCACCTGCAAATCCGGATGGAGGCGGCGGAAGGAACCGTTGATTTGGTCGAGAACGGCGCTGAAGCCGGAGACCATCGCACGGCGGACGCGGCGCCGCAGGCAGCGCATACGTGAGCTCGCGGCGGAGAAAGCGGCGCTGGCCGAGGCGGAGGTGGAACGGATAGCCAACACGGAGACGCAGGACAACGAGCCGGTGTTGACCATGCCCGTGCCCGTCGTCCGGCGCCGTACGCAGGTTCCGCCTGTCGTCATGGCGGCAAGAAGGTCGACATCCTCCACGATGAACCGGGAGGAGCCGGGCCTCATCGCGGATGAGTACCCGTCGCAAGTTCCGCCGCCGCAGGACGAGGAGATGATGGCAGAGTCTCTGCCGCTCCAGCGGACGCGAGCTTCTTCCGGCGTCACTACCACCGACGTCGCCCACAACCTGTTCGACGAAAGTCAAATTCACTTTGCGGTATGAATCTCTATCCGAACTTCATAGTTCCGAGTCAATCTTAGGTTTGTAGTGTAATTCTTAGCATATATAGGATGATAAGAATGAATGTATGATGGAATTGATCCGAAATGGAGAGGATCCGCCATCACAGGATCCGTCGGCAACCGTAGTGGGTGAGTCCGCGCCGGTGGGGATTGCGGCTAAGTCGAAGGCCAAGAAGGTGTACATGCCAAGAGGCACTTCATACACTACTTTTGAAGATGTTTTGCTTTGCCGAGCTTGGTTAACCACAAGCATGGATGCTATATGTGAAACCGAGCAAAAGGGCACAAGGTTGTGGGAAAAGATACATACCTACTTTCATCATCACAAGGAATATGTGCTACCCCACCAAATTGTGTCCGATCGCAATGCCGACTCTCTCCAACATAGGTGGGCTACGAATCAAGAAAGTGTCAACAAATATTGTGGTTTTCATGCACAAGTGGTGAACCGGAATTAAAGTGGCATGAACTTGACTTCCCATGTAAGCTATTGCTTGTACTTTGTTCGTTGTCTCTTCATTGCATCACACTTCATTGGTGTTCATTTCTCTACTTTTTTGTTTGATAGACTAGTTTGGCCGCCACTTTGTACCATCAAACGGAGAATAAACACTTTAGTCTCGCACATTGTTGGCTAGAGTTGAACGGGAAGCCCAAGTGGATCTCCCAATATGATGATCACAAGAATCCGGCCAAAAATTGGAAAACCAACGATGGATCAAGCTCTTCCATCCCAATTGGATTTGATGAAGAATATGGGCCATCCGAAGGTGGAAGTGGCCGGAAGAGGATGATGATGGGGAGGAAGTGGGAGAAGGACCGGGTGGCTCGAGACGGCGCCACCACGAAGACGTCCACCACATAGAAGGACATCTTTTCGAAGAAGGATGAATCCATGCACAAGTTGGAGAAAGAAAGGGAGGACAAGAAGGCCAAGAGGTATGACACCTTCTTGGCTTTGCAAAGGGAAATAATGGACTTTGAACGCCTCCGGCTCAAGGAGAGGATGGACATTGAGAGGGAGAGGTTGGGCGTGATGAAGGAGGAGCCTTGGATGAAGCTCCAATTGGAGCAAAAGAAGATGGCTGATGCCTATGCCATGGAGCAAAAGAAGATGGCGGATGCCTATGCCATGGAGCAAGTGAAAAACATGCTTGTAAGAATTACGAAGGATCAAAGAATCATGTTCCAAGACGTTTCCCTCTTGGATGAGCCAAGCGCTATGTGGATCCTCGTGATGAAGAAGAAGATCTCCGACCGTGACCTCGGTGTCGATGGCTCCGGTGGAACCGTTCTCTTTCTTGTATCGGACAACTTGTTAAACTTTGTTAATTTCATTTGAATTTAAACTCCATGTATTGTAATATGGATCCGGTATGTATCGGATCGACGTTGCATGGCTTTCATGAGTTTGGGGACAATTGTTTGGGGGATGTGGTTGTAGGACAGTAGTTTTGGGGGTCGTCCGGTCGGTGTCCACGGACACGTCCGGACTCGTCCGTGGACACTTTGGGGGTGGATTTGGGGGCTCTGACTGGAGATGCTCAAGCACGGTTATCCGGGATCTTCATTGCAATGAGGAAAGAAATGTACATGGTTGCTCACTCCGACGAGAACGGACATTTGCGTTGCGACACAAGTACTCATGCGGTCACGCCGTTGAGGACGAATTTTTTTATTGCCTTCGACGCCAATTCTTTCGTGAAGGAATTAGTTTTTGCAGACACATTTTGGAGGAGAGCACCCGGGTTCTGGCGTTTGGTCACTTTGTTGTTATTGCTGATCAGGGTTTAGCTTTCGGAGCGCAATATACACCTTCAACCGGTGATTCTAAGATGGTTTTTTTAGATAGAAGGGCCTCGCCCCAGGTTCCATTTTATAGAATGCAACCACCAGTTTACAGCAGGTTTTGTAGCATAGTCTTACAGGCAAACGCCAACCATTTTCTCCGGACAGTACACAGAGTCGGACAACCACCGAACGAAGGAAAACTAGGAAAAAGAATGTGAAGCTATCAACACCTAGCGATCTGGGAACCTAACTCCCTCCAGCAGAGCTTCACATGCTTGTTCCTGCCTCCATCTCTTCACCAGCCCAGGGTATCCATCTTCCTCCAGTGCCCTCAACATGACGAGGTTCAGGTCCAAGCGATCCTCAGTAGCTCCCCCCTTTTGTGATCCAGTTTCAATATTCTGGTCCAACAAGCTGGAATGCCTGTCCAAGCACATCACTTTCCAGCTTCTGAGCAATGTCACCATTCTTCTTAGTACTTCTTTGACACCTTGCCACTTTAGTCCCTGAAAATACATATCATTCCTCACATTCCAGATACTCCATAAAGAGGCAGAAGAAATGATATTAGTAATCGAGTTTTTATTCTCACTAATCCACCATCTAGCAATAGATTCAAATGAATTACCAATCTCCAAACCAAGGACATCCGACACATAAGCCCAAATGGCTCTAGCTACCACACATTCAAAGAAAAGGTGACCAGTGGTTTCTAATTCCGAGCAAAAAAGGCAAGTCTGATCATCCACCTGAGTCTTTTACTCAAATTAACTAAAAGGGCATACTTGCCTGTAATCTTGTTTTGGTGATTATGATAACACAAGCAGCTTTTAACAGTATGTTAAGCTTGTGATAGGTCCAAAGTACACAAACATAGAAGAGATGTTCTTGTGGAAAAGCAAGGTTTTTGCACTGGCCAGAAGTTCCGGAAGATCCGGCCCCAGGGGCGGAAGTTCCTGTCAGAACTTCTGGTCGACATTTTCTCGACGAAATTGTGTTCTGTATTCGGCCGGAAGTTTTGCTGGAAGAAGTGCCGGAAGTTCCGGCCCGACCGGAAGTTCCGGCCCAAGTGTATTTGCGCGGAAAGGAGCGCAACGGGCAGATTTCCTGGAGGGGTATAAATACCCCTCCACCTACCTCCAGCCAAGTAGCTCGCCCAGAATGAAAGTCCACCATTGTTGCAAGCTCAAGATTTGCTAGATATTTAATCCCTCCACCCAAACTCGTTGATCTTTGGAGGATTGAAGGAGAAGGCCCTGATCTACATCTTCACCAAGCCGTTTTTCATTTCCCCCTCATTCACTTGAGGGACCATTTGCTAGGGTTTCCACTAGGAAAACCTAGCCCATTGTTGTACCTACATGATTGTCTTTGTGACAGATTGTAGCTGTTTGGGAGCCCCCAATCCATTGTGGGTTGTGCCCCAAATCGTTGTTGTAAAGGCTCTGGACTCCGCCTTGAAGGTTTCCGATAGTTGAAGTGAACCAATCCTTTGTGGTGCGGTTCACCGGAGAAGAGGGTGAAGCCTTTGTGGCTGTTGAATCATTGTGTTGGTTCACACCTCACCAACGAGACGTACTCCCCTAAAAAGGAGGAACTCGGGAATACATCTGTGTCTCCGCGTGCATTCACTTCGGTTACCTCTATCCTTGTTTACCGCCTTTACTTTATATCGTGCTTAGTTGCTAGCTTGTCATATAGGTAAATTCACCGTAGTTGCATATCTAGAGAATTTACCTTTTGTGTCAAGCCTAATTTGAAAAAGGCTAAAATTGGGAGTAGCACCTATTCACCCCCCCCCTCTAGGTGTCATACCGATCCTTTCATTAACCCTGGTCAAGATTTTATCGTTTGCAATCAACCACAAGAAAATATGCATCCTGGGTGGTATATGTAATTTCCAAACCGCAGGTGTGTGCACAGGCACCACACCATGGTTATTAACCACCCCATAGAAAGAGCTGACAGAATATTGTCATCCTCCTCAGAAAGTTGCACACTTTCCATTAAAGTGGTTAGTTCCAGCCAACGGGAAAAAATTTGTGGCGAAACAGTTCGCCTAAAAGTGAATTTTAGAGTGGTTCCATCCCAAGCATCGGCAATTAAACAACAATGCTCATTCACCAACACATATAAATCCCAAAACATCGTTTGCAGGGAACAATTCCCCATCCAAATATCTTCCCAAAAAACGCACATTCCTACCATTTCCAACTCTCCATCTATATCCCACCTTAGCAGCCGAAGCAGCCCAAACAATGCCTTTCCAGAAAGAGGAGCATTGGGTGGTTCTAGCATTCAACAGGTTAGGAGATAAGTTATACTTGTAATCCACTATTTTCCTCCATATTTTATGTTTATCTAAGTGATATCTTCTAATCCAGGAGGAAAGAAGACAAAGGTTAAAATCACACAAAATTTGAATTCCCAAACCCCCGTACTCCTTCTTTGTGACACACCATGTCCCAATTGGCCAAATGATATTTTGGAGAGGCATCAGTATCCTTCCAGAAAAAATGAGACATTTGTGAGTTAGTTAGTTTGATCGCCCACTTCGGGAATTTAATAAAGGATAAAAGGTACATCGGAATGCTAGCTATGCATGCTTGTAGCAACACCAGTCTAGCCTTATATGACAGTAACCTACCCATCCATCCTGCAATTCTTTTAATTATTTTGTCAATCATTGGCTGCAAATCCTCTTTTCGCAATTTAGCAAAATGCAGCGGAACACCCAAAATAAGTGAAAGGAAACTCCTTCAGTTTACAGCCAAAAACCTGAGCAAAGAGGTTAGCCTCTTCCTCCTCTACGTTAATTGTCAGCAGATCACTCTTATGATAGTTGATACACATACCAGACATTTGTTCGAAACAAGTCAAGATCCACTTCAAATTTCTAGCCTTTCCTAAATCTTTTTCAAGGAACAAGGCGGTGTCATCAGCATATTGTAAGCTGACGACACCGCTAGGTATGACAGGGGACAAAAGACCCCGAATAAGATGATTATTATCAGCTTTGGATAGCATTTTGGTGAACACATCAGCAACAAAATTAAATAAAGTGGGGGACATGGGATCCCCCTGCTTTAGTCATTTTCACCAACAAAATATCTGCTATTGGTATCATTGATGCGCACACAAAATGAACCTTGGACTAAGAAAGATTTAACTCTTCTTCTCCAAAGGGCCCCAAACTTTCTAGATTCAAGCATTTGATCTAGAAAGCCCCAGTCGATTCGATCATAGGCTTTTTCATAGTCTAGTTTTAAAACTAGACCAGAGAGTTTTTTCGATTGTACCTCATGAATTACTTCATGTGCAGCACGCTTTCCAAAATAAATCGCTCTCTGATAAAAGCAGTTTGATTTTTAGAGATAAGTCTTTCACTAATGGCAACCAATCTATTAGTCATAGCTTTAGAAATGATTTTCAACTGCAGTTTCCCAAACTAATAGGTCTGAATTTTTTCAAATATCTAGCATCAACTTCCTTTGGGATCAGGGTAATAATAGCAAAATTTAGTCTGGCTATGTCTGATGCATGTAAAATGCATACATGAACTTTGCACTATATCACTCATATTCCAATCATATTTGCATCATATAAGGGTTATACCACTGTTATTTAATGATTTTAGGAAAGAAATAAATTGTTTCCTATTTTTATGGAATTAACCCTGCGCAGGCAGAAAACCCTATTTTTTTCCTTTTATGTTTCAGGGACCCAAACGTCGTCAGAAAAATATGGAAAAATACGGAGGTCATTATTTTGGAAGGAAGAAGACGTAGGAGCGAATGAATCAAGCAAACGGAGCCCGGAAGGCCAAAAGGGGGCAGCCCACGTGGCCCCTGTACCTGGCCGCGTGGGGCCCACCATCCTGGCCCTCGGAGCTCCGCAGCCGTCGATCTTTTCTCCACCACCTTCGTCTTGACCTAAAAATGCCTATAAAAGAAGTCCCACGGCGTTCTCGAAAACAAGCGCCGCCGAAACACATAAACACGAAAATGGAGATCTGGAGCTGCAGATTGGAGGGGGAAAACTCTAGCGGGGCGCTGCCGGGGTGGTCTCCACCTTCTCCAACGACTTCTCCATGATGAAGGGGGAGTAGTCCACCCTCTGGACTATGGGTTTGTGGTGGTAACTTATGTATCTCTCCTCTCTTTGAGCTTCACTAATTAGTACCGTATGAGCTGCTGAACATGATTACGGTCATCTATGTAATTCTTATGGTGGATATTGTGGTATAAGATGATTTGTTATGCATTTACTGTTGTGTTGGAACTTTTATGACTTGTCATACTTTGATAGAATATTGTTCTTTAAGAAGTATGATGTATGTGGTTACGGGATGGCCGATGTGACACGGCATAGGTATTGAGTGACACAGTATGAGTAAAAAGAAAGAGTATGATGTGGGAGTGACAACAACCATGCTAGCCTTACGGGGGTGACATAGCACACAAATGAGTATTTCTTTCAACTATGTGTTTTATGACATATAGCCGTCATTAAAAGCTACCACTAAAACATGACAATTGTGTGTACTTTATCTATAACACGACAATCACCATAGATGAGAGAGAGAAGATTAAGTGAACCCATGAATCCATGTCCATTGTTCCTATAAGAGAAAACCTTTGTCTTGTCCTCTTGCATTGAAGAGGATTGGGACACTTTTACATTCTTGCTTGGTTACATTAAACTTCCATCCATCAAATCAACCACCTTGTTCTTTAAACTTGTTTAGTGCATAATCAACTAAAACTTGTGACACTTTAGTTGTAGGGAATAGATAACTTTTCCTTCTTGCTCCTGCGGATCGATACCTTACTTCCACATTGAGAGGTGCTATAGTGATCCCCTACTCTTGGGGGTAATCAAGTACTTTTCTGGCGCCGTTGCCGGGGAGCGTTGTGCTAAACTTTTATTCTTGTTTGCATTGCATACTAACATATAAATCTGAAACACAAAAAAATTATAAAATGGAAAACAACAAAACAATCCTAGAATTGTATAATATCTATCTTGAATTAGGACATGAAGTGTTTGAGGAGAAAATTAAAATTTATTTGCATAACAATCATGTTTGTGGTAGTAATAATTCTTTGAACAACTTTATTGCTAATACTGAGGAAAACCTTAATCTTGGGGAAGTTTGTTTTGATGAATATGATATTTTTAGTCCCCCTACTATTGAGGATGAAATTGATTTATGTGAGTTTGATGATCCAATATGCTCATTAGATGATAAGTCTTTATGTGGTGATTCTATTCAAAATTATGTGGGTATGTTTCACTTTAATGCTTGCAACTATTATGAGAGAGGAAGAGATAAGAATCCCCTTTATGTTTCTATGTTATTTAAAATGCAAGCTATTGATCATTATATGCATTGGTTACCTCAAATGGGTTATTATTTATTCATATATAAAATGCCAATGCATAGGAAAAGAGTTAGACTTAAAAGTTAATGGTTTAATGTTTTGAGGTGTGCTCTCCATACTTTTATTTCCTATTCGGTTTGGGCACACCTTTATATCTTGAGAACTTGAAAAATAAGTTTACCCACTGTTTTCTAACAATTAGTTTAAGATTTTCATTTTATATAAAATTTGGGAAAGTAAATGAGAAGGATGAGTAATGGAGAAGTTGGGGTCGACCTTGAACATGTGTTGTTCATGCCAATGGAATCATTGAAAAGTCTCTATCATTTAAACTTTTCCCAAACCTAAAACCAAATAAAAAGAGTGTTTTATTTTTGTATATATTTGCTTCTTCTTTTGCCTTTTTGCTAAATCAAAAACAACAAAAATATTTTCTTTCTTCTTTGTTTGTTTCTCTTGAATCTTTCTTGGTTCTTTGCTTCTTTGGTTTTTGAGTCAAGGTGCTTGTTTACTTCTGTAACATCACCTTTGTATCTTATTTTTTTTGGAAAGAATAACCTCTTTTGAGAGATAGGATCAAATGATAGTAATTCACTGTCCAGTTTTGACAGATTCTGTCTTCATTTTGCATTGCTCTCATTACTTGTGTTTTGTGTGGTTCTTTTGATCAAGGAGCATTACACAACCATAGTAACAGTAGCTAATATTTAGAATCAATTCATGATATGTCTTTGCTGTACCTATGTGGATTTAATTTATGAAGGCACTAACCCCTCTAATCAAGTTTATGATGAGTTTTGTGTAAAGAGAATTTTAGGTTGGAAGAACTGAGGGTGATGAACAAGATCAAGAAGGACAAAAACTCAAGCTTGGGGATGTACCCCTAGGATCACCCTACATATATGAAATAAGTACAAGAATTTAAGCTTAGGGATGCCAAGCCACCTCACTCTACCATCTTGATACCAAGTAAGAAGCCTAGCTATATGGCTATAAAGAAAGCGCTTTGCGGGAGGCAACCCGGTTATTTTTATGTGTGATTTTCTTTGTGTCCTCTTGCTGTAACAAGAGAGTTTGTTTTTAGTTTTGTTTCTGGAATTTTGAATAAATTGCCAAGTTTTACCCTTTTTGGTTTGAGAAAGTTGCTTATAGCGTTCGGAGATTTTATTCCTGCACGAATCTGTGCACGGTATGATTTTTAGTTCTTATTCTGTAACTCCGAATGAGCTCATATTTGAACTGTAGTTGCAACTTTTCATCCTCTGTATGCATAAATCTTTGCGGAATTTTTCGGCAAAGTTTGGTAGGGTAGAAAAATACGTTTTGCTGCTGTTGTTTTTCTGGACAGATTCTGTCCCATTTTGTTTTATGCATGTTTTGAACTTTTATCTTGAATCTTTTTGATTCAAATGAGTTTATAAGTAGGCATACAACATTATATACTTTTTTGGACATTCTTATTATGATTTGTTTGAGGATTATATGCAGTAAGAAACCTATTTGTTTATCACCACTAATGCACCCCACAGAAAAGAAAATGGGAGAAACAATGTTTTGAAGTTTTTTCACAGGGATTGGAGGAGATGCACCAAGAGCTATCCAAGCATGGTGAAGACCATAATCTTGGGGATGTGAAGACAACCCCACTGGACCTACACACTTTCGGTTTGCACACGTCTATTCTGTTTTTCGAGCGAAACACTTTATCGCATAAACTTGGAGCGTTTTTTTTGTTTGTTTTTGGTTTGATTGTTATTTTGTGAGACCACCACACTATCATTTATATGAGAAAGAGCTACTGGAAATATGGGTTGAAATATGTTGGATGCTTTTATTGTATTGGGAAAAGGGATGTTTGAGTTGATTTTTAATGATACATATAGTTGCATGATTCATGAGCTTGTTTATGAGTAATAATTTGCAAATGCTTTATCAAGAGCTATCACGTATTCATGTTTTGATGCTGAAAGTTATTTTACTTTGTTTAACATGGATTAGTTAGTTCTATGGACACTCATGCATCCATCTGGATGGTCAACTTTCTCCCTCTTGCTATCCCAAAAACTCCAACAAGTAAAAACTTGTTTCCAACACCTTCAACCAAAGTTATTCCAGTGAGTCCACCATATCTACCTAATGGCTTTATGCTATTCCGAGTATGTATATCATGATATTTGTGTTATCTATACCTCTGAATGAAAATGTTTATGTTATTGATTGTCATGGCACTAGTAGGAAAAGGGTTATTGGTGGGTTGGCATTCTGTGGTGCACCCATAATTGGTGCGCCACAGAAATAATTCTGTGGCGCATGGCAGTAGGTGCGCCACAGAAATTTTGGCCTTTCTGTGGCGCATCTGACAGCCATGCGCCACAGAAAGCTGACATTCTGTGGCGCATGGCCACAGAATGTCAGCTTTCTGTGGCGCATGGCCACA
Source organism: Poa pratensis (assembly GCA_947311845.1). NCBI lineage: Eukaryota > Viridiplantae > Streptophyta > Magnoliopsida > Poales > Poaceae > Poa > Poa pratensis. The sequence continues at coordinate 41,422,097 of CAMZMU010000052.1, forward strand.
GAATGTCAGCTTTCTGTGGCGCATGCCCGCCCATGCGCCACAGAAATATCGTGGGTCCCACATCCAATTATTGGGCCAAGGTCCATCCTGGGACATTCTGTGGCGCACAAGGCCCAGTGCGCCACAGAAAGTTCACATTCTGTGGCGCAACTGCCACCATGCGCCACAGAATGTTAGCTTTCTGTGATGCACCAGTCACAATGCGCCACAGAAAGTTGGCTTTCTGTGGCGCACCGAGCTGCGTGCGCCACAGAATGTTGGCCCAGATCCAAAAAAGGTGGCAACACCCACTTTCCCCATGTGACCTTCATTCTCCCATGCATCTAGCTCGAGCTCCTCCTCTCTCCCATGCATTTTGACCATCCTATTCCATTATTTGTTGTTAAACCTACTTTGTTTGACATATAATTGTGAGGGCTTGGGGAGAGCCTCCATATATATTCTCCTCCTCTCTTTTTGTCCACTATTTTCTCTCCATCACCACACACTCTCTCTCATCGATCACGATCACGTCTCGGCAACGGATCTAGATCTACTAGGTGAGTATTGTTGGATGAATATGTGTGTACATGAAGCTTGTGTGTGTTGTGCATGTTGTTGCCTTTTGTTGTTGTGTTGCGCCGGCGTGGTGCATGGATGTTTGCCGAAATGTTGATTCATTTCCATTTCGGTAAATTTTTGCACCACATATGTCCTACTTTAGGGGAAGTCATGCCGATTTTTTTCGTCGAACATTTCCGACTTAATAACACATACTCTATATGTATACCGCGTAGGCGACCATGGTCATGAAGATGAGCTCCAGTCGAATCAACAACTACAAGGAAGAAGCGAAGGCGGAAATGATTCGGTGCAACAGCGCCACATACGATGTCCGTGTAGAAGTTGCAAATTTGTGAGATGGATCGACCCTGATTCCGGACAATTGGAGGAACACCTGCTCAGGCGCGGTTTCATGGAAGGCTTCAATGAAGCGCCGACAGCAAATGTTGCACCGACAGCAAATGTTGCGCCTGAAGACGAGGGCGGGCAAGATGATCGTGACGAAGGAGATGCCGACGGACATGGTCATGATGAAGGAGTAGATGGTGGTGGAGAAGACGCGAACACGCCGCAGAGCTCGCTAATGTCGGCCTTGATGGAGTCTCATGTTCAAGAACTGCTCCTCAAGGAGGCGAGGACCGTTAGAGAGAAAGCCAAGCTGGCGCAAATGGAGATAGACGGGAAGACTCCGTTGTATCCAGGGTGCCGGCCACAGGATACGCGCTTGCAAGTAACGCTTGATGCTCTGGAGATGAAGTCGGGAAACAAATGGACCGACGTGAGCTTCAACAAGAACATGAAATTCTTCCACGAGCGTCTTCCCGAGGGGAACACATTGCCAACTAGTATCGAGGAGGCCAAGAAAGTCGTGTGCCCTCTTGACCTACCGCACGTTAAATACCACGCCTGCATCAATGATTGCGCAATTTATCGGGGCGAGTACGAGGACAGAACCACATGTCCGGTGTGCGGCCAAGGACGGTACAAGAGCCGTGGGAAGAAAGGTCCTCACAAAGTGGTATGGTACTTTCCTATCACTCCCCGTCTGCAGCGGTACTTCGTGGACCCTAAGGAAGCAAAGCTCATGCAATGGCACGCGGAAAGGGAGAAGCCTGAAGAAGATCCGGAGAAGGGCAGGATCCTTACACACCCTTCAGACGCTAGCCAGTGGCAAGAGTTGGACGCCGTCGGAAATTTCGGAGGCGACGCAAGGAACGTCAGGCTCGGTATGAGCACCGATGGACTCAATCCGTTCGGCAACCAGAGTAGCACGCATAGCACCTGGCCCGTGTTTGTATGGCCTTACAACCTTCCCCCGTGGTTGTGCACGAAGCAAAGGTATATACACATGAGTCTTCTCATTCAGGGGCCGAAACAAGCAGGTGTCCACATACATACGTATCTCGCGCTGTTGGAAGAGGAGTTAGCCACGTTGTGGGCGACCCCAGCCCGTACGTGGGATGCCTACACTGGAGATTATTTCCCATGAGAGCCGCGCTGCTCACGACGGTGCAGGACTATCCTGGTTGCTCATATGTATCGGCCCAGGTAGCCACGGATTCTGCGCATGTGTCAGGTGCATGGATCAACCCCGCATCTCCAGCTACCAAGGAAGACAGGGTCTTCGAAAACCGTGTACCCAGGGGCTCGAAGGTGGCTTCGCATGGATCACCCGTGGAGGAAACGCGGTGACCTGTTAATGGTAAGGACGAGCCCGAAGGACCCCCGATCCCGAGGAGCGGCACAGAAATCGACGAGCTGTTGAATAATTGGAAGGAGTGCCCTGCGCCGGGAAAGAAACGACCGAAGGTAGATCCGCCTGGGTGTATGGAAAGCGAGGGCTGTTTTCCACAACTTGCCCTACTGGAAGGTCCTCAAGACGCCACATAGCCTCGATATGATGCACATTACGAAGAATGTCACCGAGAGTCTGCTTGGCACTCTTTCCAACATGCCGGAAAAGACCAAGGATGGGACGAAAGCAAGATACGATCTGAAATGGCTTGGTGTCAGGAAAGATCTTCAGGCCCCCGATAGCGATGACGATGATGATGATCAGACGGAAGGGACTCAAGGTCGCGGCAAAAGGGTAAAGAAGAACACTGTGGTGCTTCCCGCTACGTGCTTCACTATGAGTCCGGAGGAGCTCGAGCAATTCTACAGGTGTCTTCTAGGAGTCAAATTTCCGAATGGTTACGCGGGCAGATAAGCAGATATCTGGACGGAAAGAAGAAGAGGTTTAGCGGGATGAAGTCTCACGACTGTCACGTGCTGTTGACGCAGATACTTCCCGTTGCGATTCGAGGGATAATGGACGAGCACGTCCGTGATACGCTGCTTGCCCTTTGCAACTTTGTCGACGTCATCAACAGGAAGTCGATCGGGGTGAAGCAGCTCGACAGGCTACAGGAAGAGATCGAGCTGTACTATGCGAGCTCGAGATTTACTTCCCGCCAGCATTCTTTGATATATGCGTGCATCTCCTTCTCCATGTCGTTGATGACATCAGGCAGCTAGGGCCAACGTTCATGCACTACATGATGCCGTTCGAAAGGATGAACGGTGTCATGAAAGGATACGTTCGCAACAGGGCCCGTCCAGACGCAAGCATGACCAAGGGCTTTCTAACCTACGAGTGCATCTCCTTCTGCCAGAATTATCTAAGCACCGAGAACCAGGATGTAGGTCTGCCCACGAGGAAACACTTCGACAGGCTCAATGGATATGGTCACCGAGAGGGCACCAGCTCAATCTTTGTCAGCATGCAGGGTCGAAAGGACGACTACGACAGGGCTCACCGGGTCGCGCTACAACACTTACAGTTGATCGAAACTTGTGTGGAAGAGCACAAATGCTTACTCGAGCAACATTACATCAAACTGGGCCGGCCGAGGAAGAAGGGAGACGTAACCAGAGAGCACAACGCCAGCTTCACGCGTTGGTTCAAGCAAAAGCAAATGGAGCTAGCAAAGAGGAAACCGCCATCTACGGAAGATGAAAAACTCATATTCTCCTTATCACGGGGTCCCTCGCACAACGTAAAGACCTATCAGGCGTACGACATCAACGGCTACAGATTCTACACCGAGGAAAAGGACAAGATGTCGGAATATCAAAACTCAGGAGTAACTATGCTATCCTACGGCGATGAGGAGGCTACTGTCAAGAAAGATACTTCGGAAGGATTGAGGACATATGGGAGCTCAACTACTGTGGAGAGGTGGTGCCAATGTTCCGTGTAAGATGGGCCAAGGACGTCGTCAAAGAAGGCCGGTATTTCACCACCATGGTAATACCCGATGCCAAATCGAAGAACGCCTCCGCGAAAAATGAGCCATGGGTACTCGCTAGCCAAGTTGAGCAATGCTTCTTCATTACCGACCCGTCAAAGCCTAGCCGTGTTGTCGTGAGGAGGGGCAAGAGGAGCATCATCGGAATGGAAGGAGGCGCCACCGAGCAAGACTTGGACAACGAGCCAAAGATCGAGGAGGAATTCGACAAGTTCTTCGACATGCCTACTACTAGTACACAAAGAAGGAAGACCTCCCTACCTACTAAAGGTTGTCCGTTCACGCGAAGAAATCTCAAGGTGACCGGCCTAAAGTTTTCAACCGTGAAGAAGGGAAAGAAGAGAAGCTAGCTCGTGGAACCAAGACGAAGAATACTTTTTTGGTGTATTTAATTTGTGTGTGTGTGAGACAATGGAAGCATATATTATGAATTTGATAATTTTTGTGTGTGAGAGACAAAGTATATGTATATCATGAATTAGATAATTTATGATATGTGTATCTCATAAATTTGTGTGTGTTCTTTCTTTAAATTTAACCAAAAAAGAATAACAAATTTATTTATTTTAAACAAAAAAATGTGAGACAGCCAGGAATCGAACCTGGCTGCCCAAGTGTACAAGTTTCAGAAGCAATCCATTGGGCTATGTAGATGTCATTGTCATAATACAGCAGAACTGGTTTTTAAAAATCACACTAGACAATTCTGTGGCACACCTCTTGAATTTCTGTGGCTCACCCCTCCAACAGTGCGAAACAGAATCCTGCCTTTTTGTGGCGCACCACTCCAACGGTACGCCACAGAATTCTGTTGCGCCCACTTACATGTGGGTCCGCCTACTTGCCTCCCTCACTTCGCGAAAACTGCTAAGGGATTCCAAACTTCCGTTCTCGCACGCTCGACAACCACCACCGCGTCCTCGCCGCCGGCAGCTCCCGCCCGCGCGCTCGACGAGCACCGCGTCCTCGCCGCCACTCCACCGCGCTCGACCCGCCCTGCCACCGACGGCCAGGAGCACCTCCACCGCCACCCCCGCAACGCCCCTGCCCTAACCGCACGCTCGGCCCCCGCGTGGCGCCACCGACGAAGACCTCCCGCCCACGCACCTCCCTTCCCTCCGCACCAGCGATGACCTCTACACCGCGCTCGATGACCTCCCCTCCCCCAGGTGCTTCCCCTTTCCCCCTCCTCCCTCCCCTACCGAACTGCTGCACCCAAGGTGTTTGTAGAAACTCCCCTCTCATTCATCTCTTCTTCAGTTAGTTTCTCTGTTGAGTTTGAGTCCTAGGCTTTCTGTTGTGTAATACTATGATGGAACAGATGGAACATTTACATCTGTAGCATTTGCAAACATGAGGTAAATACAATAAACCTAGCCCAACATGTTGAAGTGAAAACTAGAGCCTGTAGTGTTGGAGCATGTTTGTTGTTGGCAGAAAAATAAGAAGCATCATGCGTCTGTGATGTACTAGCTAGTACCAAACTTCTAACTCCAATCTGACTGTAAAATTTGTTTCTTTCTTGATATGAAATGTGGGTATGAGTTATCTTTCTTTTAAATTAGTTCTTCTCTTAATACACCATGTTTATGTGAAGTTTTTGGAAGAGTTCTGTTTGTGGATTACTATTCCAAAAGAGTTTTTGGAAGAGTTCTGTTGGTAGATGTTTCTGTCCCCATCCTCTGTATTTGAACTTAACATGAAGTATTACAGATTGATGATATCAAGTGGTCTGTTGATAGCCTTTAGTTATTAGATAAAAAATCTTTTACTGTGACCTGACCCTATGTTTAACTTGTCTACACGTGGACATCGTTGTGATGCACTTAATTTTCTGCGTGGTTACTACCAACTGGGCACCCGTATTATGCCCAAGTGTCATCTTGTTTCTGGGCCTCTTTGCGAAGTATGCAGCGAAATGTTTTGTATGCAGCGGATAGCCAGTATTGGTCATGAGGGTGTTAATAATGATGCCTAGAAGTAATTTTTGCTACTGCCACTATTTTAATTGCTATGGTGTACTAGAAGTGATTTTTGCTACTGCCACTATTTTTGCTACTGCCACTATGGTGTACTAGAAGTGTTAATTCTTATGCTTTTCTTGTGCAGACCATCGGCTTCGACTACATCAACTACTAAACTAAAGTTCCCCTTTGGTGAGCATTTCGTCGAAAACCTCCGGTGACCGTGTGTTTTGTGGTACCATGACCATCGTGTCGTGGTTGTTTGTGATGCTGTTGCCGGCCAGTTATGCCGGCGGGAAATGTTGTTGATGTGATGCTATTGCCGGCCAGTTATGCCGGCCATTATTTGTGAAATGCTTGTGCAGGTACCCCATGAGACCCTTGAGATTGCCGGAACGTCGATTAACTTCCGTTCCGGCAAATTCGGGTACTCCATATGTCCTATTTTTAGCAAAGGTCATGCCAAAAAATTTCGTGAAATTTAGCATGACTTTGCTAAAAATAGGACATATGGGGTATTGCGGCTAATGCATGGGCCGGGGTATCTTAGTACTAAATTAAGTGATGCTTTTGTTATATTTGTTGTACTAACATTTTGCCTCTTTTTAATGTAGTGCAAACATGTCCTCCGAGGCCGGCCCTTCTGAGAAGCACATGAGCGTCGAAGAACAAGCTAGAGAAAAGAACATATCGTTCTGGGAATTGAACCCGCAGATGGAGGATGCGGAGGCCGCCGAACTGGCTCGTGACGGCGATGGTGACTTTCAGTTAGAGTCTGCCGAAGCCACCACCACCGATGGAGAACCCACCAGCACGGATGTCGGGGGTGGCGACCACACGGATGGCGGTGGTGGTAGTAACCCGCCTGCTAAGAGGCCTGCTAAGAGGCTTAAGAAGCCGAGGAAGGACCGGACACCGCAAGCGGTCGGCAACATCACAGACACGTTCACTAAGGTCTCCTTAAGTGGCCAACCACTGGAGCCTAGGGACATCGCAAAAGGGTACGGCATGCAACTAGGGTGCATCCTCCGGGAAAACGCATCGATCAACACGTATGACCTCAGGAATCCGGAGAATGAGGCTTTGCGCAATGACCTCCTCAAGAAGCTTCACAACGATATATTTTCCCGGCTGATGAAAAAAAAAGGTGGACAACTTCGCCATCACGAAGATGAACACCGCCTTGACAAGCTGGAGAGGCCGGGTGAAGGCGAAGATTCTTGAAAAGGGTCTTAGCTGGGAGGAGATCAGTGCCAAAGAGCCGTACCTCGAGAAAGACGAGTTCGATATATTCAAGGTGTCCTTGTCATCTCCGGAGGCTGAAAAATGGACCGAGTGGGGGAAGAACATGCGGGCACTGAACTTAGGTAACCACCATTTGGGAAGCGGCGGTTACGCAGGAAAAAAGCCCGTTTGGGACAAGGAGGATGCCGAGGTTGCGAGACTTGGGAAAGAGAACCCGTGGCATAAATTCACGGACGAGCAAGTTAGGAACTTTGTTCGGTCCCGCTACTATCTGAAGCCGGGGACGGGGGAATTCGTTACCGACTATGAAGATGTGTTGGAATTCGAGAAAAAGCTGGTAAGGAACTTAATTACCGCGGATATCTCAAAGTCCATTTGCGTTGATTTCTACATGGGTTCACGTTTATTTCCTTTGTCCGCAGGCGGCTGAGTTGGAGATTGAGGCTGAGGCCGGCCCGTCGTCCCAGGAGCCTCCGGCCGGCCCGTGGGACACGACTTTCAACCGGGTGATGAACGTTTACAAGGGGAGGGACAAGTCAAAGCCGCCGACGTCAGCTGGCCGTGTGACCGGCTTTGGTACGGCGATGAAGTTCACCGAGTACTACAGCACGGACACCGAGAAGAAAAAGGAGAGGAGGAAGCCGGCTAAAGATAGAGCCGAGGTTCTCGAGCTAAGGAAGAAGCTGGACGCACTAGAGGCCGAGAAGGTGGACTCCAGCGTGGTGGACAAGCTAGTGGCCGAGAAGGTGGACGAGAAGCTCCGGGCTTTGTTACCCTGCATTGGTGCAGGGGATAACTGCTTGGCATGCGGGAGGTCAACAGGGGCCGATACACGTGCCCAGCTTCGCCGGCAGCACCTCCAGCAATAACGTGTCGCCGGTCCTGCCGACCCCACCGGTGCCCCCTGCCGTGGAGCAACATACACCAACGCCGGAGAATAATGATAATGCACACGAGCGGCCGGAGATTGATAGGCCGGCCGCCGGCACCGGCGCCCTTGTCTCGACATTAGCCGAGCTCAACGCCGTCACCAAGGTAACTAATTAGTATGTGTGTGTGAGGCAATGGAAACATATATATGTATGATCATGAATATGTATGATACATTGTGTGTGAGACTATATATGCCTTATCTCATGGTGCCCGCTATGTGTTGACTCCCAGGACATGCCTTGCATACTCCTGCATAGGGTGGGGGCCGACGGCGAGTTGAAGGAAGTCGCAAGGGCCTCGACCGTACAACCTTTGACCCGCGATATCCACAACGTCCGAATGAGCGAGCTCGTGATGAAAGTAAATGTGAAGGAGGTACTGCCTGAGTTCTGTGACATCGACCCCCCTAAGCAACCTCAGGGAGCCGAGAAACACATGAAGCTTGGCGAATGCGGGCAGTGGATGCTGGAATGGCCGAAGACCCAAATTCGTCTTGGGGATGTTCTTCATGGGGCCAGGCGCACCGGCGGCGCCACCTCGAGGCCCCGAGCCCCGATCGTTCGGCCCCCGCCGAGGCGGACAAAAAAAGATGCTGCGGATGAACCGGCGCCACAAGCAGCCGTCACCACCACCCAGACGGAACCGCCGGTCGCCGCCACCGCCGGCCGGAAGCTACCGCCGGTCGCCCCCACCACCGGCCGGAAGCTACCGCCGGTCATCGCCGCCACCAACCGCCACAAACAGTTGTTGGGAACGTCTTCCCCGCAACCGTCCAAGGTTAGTTCTGACTTTCCGAATTCCCCGACTTTCCGACTTTCCCGACTAACGGATGTGCTATTGTTTATGTTTAGGACAAAGCCGTTGCACCTCAACTTGGTGGCAACGACGACAATGTTGAGGAGGATGATGATAATGATGTAAACGTCGATGACTACATCAACACTGGCGCCGCCGCGGATGATATGTTCATGCCTCTTATGGATGAAGAACCCTTCCGCGACCACCACATTCAACCTGCTCGTCCCACTTCATGCACACAGCGCCTGGCCTTCACCGACACGCCTCCGGATGCCGGCGATCATCAAGCTCAACCGGGTAACATTTTCAGCCCTACCACACTGAAAGAAACAGTTAAAGCGGGGTTCACTGCACCCCCACAATCCCCAGAGACGAAGAAAAAGAAGAGTCATCAAAGGAAGAGAAAAGCATCCTCTGCGAGCCAGCAAGATCCTAAGATCCGGGGTCCTGAAGACACGAATCCACAAGGCTACCCGAGTTCATGAAGCTGGTAAATCTATCTTGTCCGGGGACATGCTCCGCCTTGCAGAAGGACCCATGATTACTTTGCAGAATAATATCTTGTATCTAGAGGAGACCCTTCTTAAAGAGAAGAACCCAGGTTACCCGGCGTTCCGGTCAAGGTGCCAAAAGAGTTGGTGGACTTCGTCCAGGAAGACCCCGCAGATGTGTTCTTCATAGCGTACGAGGACATCTTCAACCTGTATCACTCCAAACGGCTGGACTATAACATGGTCCGCCTATATGCGCTCGATGCGGCGATGAAGATCAGGAGAGATGATACCCCGTACATCGCGATAGTGGATCCCTACTACATGCGCGACAGCCATCTGGTGGAAGGATCAACAACACGGGAAACGGCCAAGGAGTACCTCGTTAGGGTCTTCCTGGCCAACAAGGAGAAGACCGCCCTTCTTCTGCCTTACTTTTTCGAGTAAGTACACATCTGCTCGCCACCGTCCTATCTTATGCCTTCTTGTACATTTCTTCCATCGCTGATCCTTTGTCCAACATTCTGCTTCAATTGTGTTGAGCAGGGACAAGTACTGCGCACTCATCCACGTATCCCCGAGGTGGTCCGTTGCCACTTATTTGGACTCGGGGAATAAATCCCAGCCGAGATCATACAACAGATTAAAGGGTGTTCTCGATGACGCTCTCGAGGCCTATGCCAAAAAGGGCGGCCCCTTCCATAAGAAGTCGGAATTTTTCACGGAGGACGACACACACACAAGTTCTTGCATGGGACCGGATTCCATTGCGTCAAGCAACTGGATGGCAGTGTGATGGAGGCCTACTATGCCCTCCGTCACCTTAAAACGATTGTCCGGGATTGCGAGAAAACGAAGATTGCATCTAATCTCGCAGAATACACCAAAATGGCGGAAGGTCTCACCGATGCTGATTATAGACAAGACTTCCATCGCATCCGGCTGCAGTTAACAAATATCATCCTCGACGATGTCCTTCCACTTCCGCTTCGGGTAGGATGTATTATAAAAGATAGCCTTGCTAAGCATTACTAGCTAGTGTGTACTTTTTTGTAGAAGTGCATGTGTAGGGTTATATATTATATATATGCTATGCTATGAAACCCAAATAGGATAGCCATATGATTTCCAACCATGACAACATTGATTGATCGTCTTGCCTCTCTACTTAGATGAACAAATTATACTCTATGTATATCACTAACCAATATATATCCCAATCCATCTTCAGCGTTGTCTCAGAGGGAATGGAAGAACGACTAGCGGCGCAGAATGACACCAGGGAGTGGAGGACGAAAGGGGGCATTCTACCGTTCCCGGCGCCGCTCAAGAAGAGGAAGCCATGATCATGCATGCTCCCGCACGCTCTTGCTCACCATCATCGCCGATGTGTACTACATTTGATCCTAGTTAGGCGGTGAACACTTCATTTGTAATGTGTAGTGTGAAATGATGAACTTTTGTTTCTATCATAACTAATATATTGTGTAAATTAACATTCGGCACTTTTGTGACTATGTGTATGTATCTCGGGCACACTAAGTAATATGTGTGATGAAATAGTGATTAATGTGTGTCTGTTTATATACCTGTCAAATATATCTGTATTTCTGGATAAATCTGTATAAATCTGTATATACCTGTATTTATACAGCAAAATGAAAAAAATACTGTACTACTGTTTCATATTTCTGTGGCGCACGCTTTTTTTTGTGGCGCACCACTTTCTGTGGCGCACCAGGCGGTGCGCCACAGAATACCTTTGCTATGTGGCCTACCGAGCATTTCTGTGGCGCACGACCTGGTGCGCCACAGAAAGTTGGTTTCTGTGGCGCATACCCATGGTGCACCACAGAAAAAAAATTAGTGGCGACGATTCTGTGGCGCACCCTGCAATTCTGGGGGTGCACCATAGAATCCTAATTTGGTGCGCCACTGATAGTGTATTTTCCACTAGTGTGGGAAAAGTTGGTTATATAGCTCTCACGAACTGGATGCACATTTTACTTTTATTGCATAAATAAAACATGACCCATTGTGATTAATAATATGCTGCTAGTGGCTTGATAAATGTCCGAGGTTGGGAGTTAGCCCATATGTGCTGTCACATGGAAAGCTTTCAACATGCTCCTTCATCATTTAGTTGATATCATGTATTTTTGTTTATGGATGCCTATCATGGTGGAATGAGGTGGAAATGAAGTAGTTTAAATGAGTTTGTATAAATGGTTAGAGAGACGCCTGGGCCGCTAGTCTAAGCCATGCATCATTCATGGTGGAAATTTACTTACATGCTATGGTGAACCGTCTGTGATGCACCTTATAATAAAAAGCTATTCCAATGGTAAATAAAAAGGGTGTTGAGGTTGTTCATCTTGTTTGTTTGTCTTGTCATTTTGATATGGGCTTGTTCCATATCTTGTGACAAGAGGTACCCAGTTGACGCTCTTGATGATACAATTATTACTTACAATGATAGAACTTGAACTTGCTTTGTTTCAAGTTGAGTAATCATGGTGTAGGTACTTGTATTCAAGGGGCATGAGACACCTAACCTTTACTTTATCAAGCACACTAGTCATATTTGCTTTCACATTAAACTTTAACCATTCAAGATGCTAGATAGGGGTAATGAGAGCTTGACACCAAGAATTCCACATTGCAATCATTAACTTAAGTAGAAGAGTTTGGAAGTTAGATGAAACTTATGCATGCTTTACCTCTACTCACATATACATCTTTCCAAAGTGTCCACCTTTTATATTCAGATTTTCATCTACATTCTATGACCAATGTAGGATGTTCTTACTTATCATTATGCATACATGTGGTCCATATTACTATCTTCTATGTTACACTTTGTGAACTATCATTGAACATCCTTGCATTGAATACTTGATATCACTTCATAAACTATTTTGCATATTGCTACCCTTTTGAAGAATGAATCATTTGACTCTATGTAGCAGTAGCAATCATCTTTGACATCCATTTTTAGTATTAAATTGCAAAGTCATATTGCAAAGACCATGTTAGTTTTATCACCTTCATACTCGAGGACGAGTATTGGTTAAGCTTGGGGATGTTGATGCATGAAAAATGCATACATGAACTTTGCACTATATCACTCATATTCCAATCATATTTGCATCATATAAGGGTTATACCACTGTTATTTAATGATTTTAGGAAACAAAATAATTGTTTCCTATTTTTATGGAATTAACCCTGCGTAGGCAAAAAATCCTATTTTTTCCTTTTATGTTTCAGGGACCCAAACGTCGTCAGAAAAATATGAAAAAATACGGAGGTCATTATTTTGGAAGGAAGAAGACGTAGGAGCGAAGGAATCAAGCAAACGGAGCCCAGAAGGCCAAAAGGGGTGGCCCACGCGGCCCCTGTACCTGGCCGTGTGGGGCCCACCATCCTGGCCCTCGGAGCTCCGCAGCCGTCGATCTTTTCTCCACCGCCTTCGTCTTGACCTAAAAATGCCTATAAAAGAAGTCCCACGGTGTTCTCGAAAACAAGCGTCGCCGAAACATAGAAACACGAAAACGGAGATCTGGAGCTACAGATTGGAGGTGAAAACTCCGGCGGGGCGCTGCCGGGGTGGTCTCCACCTTCTCCAACGACTTCTCCACCATCTCCATGATGAAGGGAGAGTAGTCCTGTGGGGACCCCGGACTAGCTGCCCAAAATACCCGATTATGCTTAACACAACGATCCCGTGATCAGTCTGTCGTTGCACATAATCCGAATTGGATACCAAAGTTTACATCCATTACAATACCGAGTTAAAAGTCTTACATAAATGGTCATTTAGACCAAGTCTTACATAGGTGCCTTCATGGGCCAAACCAAAATATCAGCGGAAGCTACGGCGTAGTAGACATCATATTCTAACGATGACGACCCGACGGGCAGCTGACTTGTGGAGATCCTTAGTTTGCGTAGAAGTCGCCATACTCCTGCTCGACGTAGTGCTCCTCCTCGTAGTCTGGCTAGGACAATAGACAGGGACGAAACCAATATGAGTACATTTGAATGTACTCGCAAACTACCCCAACATGAGTATGCACTAGTTTTTATCTTACTTTCATACTTTTATTTATTTAAAACATCTCTATATCTTTATCGAAAAAAGGTAAGAAGAGTTTTATAACTATCTTTGAAAGAAGTCACCATCTCATTTTGTTACTCCAAAACTCCTCCTTTTTCTGACCATGGCTCACCATGGTCCATTTATTTCAACAACTCATACCACTCCATTTGGTATAGCTGTGTAACACCATCACCATTTCCGATTATTTTAAACTTAAAAGCTTTTCCAAAAACTTGCACATGGTCTAGGACAGCCTCCCAACTATCCATATCCGAGGACTCGGCTATTCGAATAGTTTTACACTCTGCAGAGGTAGCACGCTTTTCCCACATCCATCCGGCAACTCATCGTGTCCGCCACGTCTCGCCATACAAGGTGTATGCGAAGTAAGCCGCCGACCATAGCCTGTCCTTTGCTCATGCTAGTATAGGACCCTGCCGCTACGAAACTTCCGTCAACACTCAGGCTAATTCCCCAACAGGAAACCCAAGTGCGAGGACTCGTAGTTCTACCCGGCGAGCGAACCCTTCAGTCCTCCCACCAACGTGTTATGACCCAGGTCAGGGGTAGGTCACCAAACCATCCCCTCATGGAACGAGGTCATCCTCGTTGTTGAGGCATCCCATACTAATATGAGCAAATTATATGACTACGCCCTTTCCCATATGTGGGTAGATGTGGTCGCACAGGGTAAGATTAGTTGTCATAGTACAAGGACACAATGTGCATTTTTCATAAACATCACCATTCTCCATTTCATCACTTCCACACCGACATCTCGGTATTCCATAACCACACAAGTATTTTCAAAGGAGTTTTGAGTAAACAATATTTATTTTCCCATCCTATAATTTTATATCAACTATGTTATACTTCTACATAGGTGGCAAAATAGTTTTCATGTACTTGTAAAAGGTTTTCAAAATCATTGGTACTTTTGAATAACTTTTGTGACGAAATAGATGTATATAAATGCAAGCTCAGTGAAGTAGCTTGCCTTGCTCGGCAAAGTTCTCGGGTTCTTGTGCTTGACGATCAAAGTACTCCCCCTCCTCGTAGACTCCGGCAACGTTCTCGTCTAAACGTCAAACAAGCAATACAAATAATCACTAGGCTACTCAAGCAAGCATCACCACATATCAATCATAAACATCACAAATAGCTACTGCACATATCAAACAATACAATTGGGTTTTAAATTAATTGAATTAAACATTATTTAATTATGTCTAAATTATGGCAGAAACTAGTTATTCATGTTTAATTGCATAACTTCAGTTCTGTTGGTCACAAAAATACAAACTAAATTTCTATAGAAAGATACTGATGTGTAGAAGACAACACAATTTGATTTGGATTAATTGGGGTTACCAAACTCCCTACACATTTGTTTGAATCCAGTAACTTAATAATCAAGTTTTAGCTAACAAATAAGTTCTGTTGATCCTAAAATTATATCCTTTTAGGGGTAACTAAACATGACTAAATGTGATCTAACAAAATTGGTCCTAATTCATTTGGGTTAACTATTAAACATATTTAAATGTTTTAGTGCAGAAGGGTGTTCAAACTTAAACTTCATACTAAACAATTAATAATGCACAAATAATTCTACAAAAATTAGGGAAGCTAAGACATGGCAGTACTAAGCTAACAAAATTAGTTTGGAATTATTTGGACTAACATAGTATCAGAAACAAACAAGTTTAGAATCTAAACCTTCTGTGGCATTTTAAATATCACTGTTTATTCATTAATCTAAATGAATTGAATCCAATTGGGTTGGTTAAACATTTTCATAAGCTTTCCAGAACAATTGAGTTTGATTTATTTGGATTCCTAAATCTAGGTATATTGAATTTTAAAGTTGGATCCAGTACTGATTTCACAGAGAAGTTTGAAATTCGAAAATTTCCCTCCTCTGGATAATGTTCAAAATTCTGACTAGTGGGGCCTACATGTCAGCGGCACTAGGTATGCGAGGGAAATGAATAAAAGCCTGACGTGTGGGGTCCGCACGTCAGCGGCTTGCTAACGCGAAGGGGTACGCTGCCGTTGGATCTAGATCCAACGGCTCACGATCGAGTCCATCGGCGACGACCCAGAACGGGCGGCGCCGTGGCTCCGGCGATGGCGAGGTGGAAGGATCTCTCACCTAGGGGACTCGGGAGGTCGCGGAGATGATGCAGATCGACGGTGGCGGCATGGGGGAAGTTCCTGGCTGAGTTGCACTTGCTGGGGTGGACTGGTTCGTCGGCGGCGAGCTCAGGAACTTCCTCGGGTACGGGCAGCAACTCCGGCGAGGCTTCACGGCGCGTCTGTGCACGAATAAGATGGCAAAAAGGGCTCGGGTGAGTGCGGGGAGAGAAAGCAACACGGTGCAGGGGTTGGGGAAGGAAATGGGGCAGCCTAACGGCGTGGCCGCGGTCGCCTTCTACCTCGGACACGACGAGGTCGCAGAAGGACGCGGGCAGCGAGCACGCCCTCCTGGCGGTGCACAGAGGGGAGTGGAGTGGGTGTGGTGCGGTGTGGTGTCTGTGGCGAGGCGCGGGGGTGGTTAAATAGGGCAGGGGCCGGCGTATCGTGGACGGAGCGCACGGACAGCGTCCATGGCGCCTCCGGCGGGAGATTTCCCGATTCCTCGGCGACGCGTGCCAGCAACTCAAGGAAGAGGTGTCTGGGGGGTCCGGGAGCGAGCTGGGAGCAGCTATGGCGACGGGTGCATGTCGAGGTGCAGCGGGTTGGGCGAATTTGGCCGGCGCCGTCCGAGCTCTCCACGGCGAGCAACGGGGGACAGGGTTCGCGTTGGGGCGAGAGAGGTGCTCGAGCGCGAGCAGAGGGTGCAGAGGCAACGAGCATGGACGAACGCGAGCAAGGGGGGCCCTGGGGGGCCTGGGAACAGCGACGACGACCATGGCGACACGGCGACGGCGACAGGGAGCTAGGGGTAGGAGACGACGGCATTTTTGCCAAAAACCCCCTGGCTCTTCTTCTTTCTATTCTTTTTCATTTGTTTTTCAAACCAGAAGCTTTTCTCGAATTTATTTAGGGCACTAAATCTATTTATAAAAATTCAAGAAAATTTGTGAAGCCTTCCCATGATATGCAGAAGCTTCACCAAATTTGGTGTTTAAAAATAAATATTTTGAATCATTTTTGTTCATAAAGTTTTAGTTTTGGTATTTTGATTTATTTCCAATTGAATTTTACTTTTGAATTTTAAAACTAATTCAAAATATTGTTTGAGAGAGAAAAGTAGTAAGGATAAAATGGGAGTGTTTACATTACCACTCCACTGAATTTTATTGTGAAGGAAAACAATTTCTCACTTGGAGAATTTTATGTGACACTTGTCACATTATTTTCTTGCTTTGCTTTTTATTTTATTTCTCTTCTTTTCTTCATGTCTTTATTTAGAGCAAGCAACACATAATTAGCAAGAAATAAACAACACAAGCAACAATATGAGATCAACACATATAATTAAGCAAAAGTTTTTGTTGGCTCTCATTTTTGGAATAATAATACTGATTAATATTTTTGGGATGTTACAAGTCCACCCTCTGGACTATGGGTTTGTGGTGGTAACTTATGTATCTCTCCTCTCTTTGAGATTCACTAATTAATACCGTATGAGCTGCTGAACATGATTATGGTCAGCTATGTAATTATTATGGTGGATATTGTGGTATAAGATGATTTGTTATGCATTTAATGTTGTGTTGGAACTTTTATGACTTGTCATACTTTGATAGAATATTGTTCTTTAAGAAGTATGATGTATGTGGGTACGGGATGGCCGATGTGACACGGCATAGGTATTGAGTGACACAGTACCGCCCAACATCCTTTATCTGGGGGTAAAAAGAAAGAGTATGATGTGGGAGTGACAACAACCATGCTAGCCTTACGGGGGTGACATAGCACACAAATGTGTATTTCTTTCAACTATGTGTTTTAGGACATATAGCCGTCATTAAAGCTACCATTAAAACATGACAATTGTGTGTACTTTATCTATAACACGATAATCACCGTAGATGAGAGAGAGAGAGGATTAAGTGAACCCATGAACCCATGTCCATTGTTCCTATAAGAGAAAACCTTTGTCTTGTCCTCTTGCATTGAAGAGGATTGGGACACTTTTACATTCTTGCTTGGTTACATTAAAGTTCCATCCATCAAATCAACCACCTTGTTCTTTAAACTTGTTTAGTGTATAATCAACTAAAACTTGTGACACTTTAGTTGTAGGGAATAGATAACTTTTCCTTCTTGCTCCTGTGAATCGATACCTTATTTCCACATTGAGAGATGCTAAAGTTTCTTATAAAAGTCCACTGCAATATTCAACATCCCTTCAGTCTCCTCAACAGGCCCATTTGGACCATCAAGCACAGCAAGGGTTTTTCTCCTTCTCCTCCGGTAAGCTACAGCATGAAAGAAAGAAGTATTTCTATCCCCCTCAACTATATTTCTCTCACGCGACCGCTGCCAGGCTTTAGTTTCCTCTAATTTCAGAAGGAAAAAATAGCCACTAGTCATGGTGGTAGCTACACACCCCTAGTTTGACCGGCCCGTATGCGTCACAGAAAAAAGAGAATACTCAAGAGAGTGGGGGGATGTCAACATTAGAGTTGCTAGGATTATTCAAAAGTATTTTGAAATTTTTTCAAGTCATATTCCGGGTGTAATGATGATTTTAAAAGTCAACAGAAAAGTCAACCCTACAAAAAGAGGACCAAAAAATATTTTTTCCGAAATTCTGAAACCAGTTTTGTACACCAAAATTCCATACTCTACTACAATATGAATCCAAAATAGGTTTATACGGCTTACATCGCCGTGTAATGTCATGGTGTGTAGCTACCACTATGACTAGCAAATCGCCTCTCATTTCAGAATCTGGTCCAGTTCCTCCCTAATTTGTTTCATCCTTTCAACCTCAACGGCCGACAAATTATTTTGTTCAGAAAATACATCAAGAATATCATACTCTTGCATAAGAGCAGCTTTCTTTTTCTTATTCCCAGCTTCAATATTAATACTCCACCCTTTGGTTTGTCTCCTAAGGAGTCTCAGTTTAAATTGCCAAATGTCAATTGCATTAATACAAGTACACTTGGTGGTCCAAACCTTGTGTACCAGCTCTGAGAAGTCTTCCTGCCCAATCCACCATTTCTCAAAGCAAAATAGTTTGGGAGGAGGGGCAACATTATCCCCAGTATCCAACAGTAACGGTGTATGATCGCTATTTGCTCTAGACAACGCCACAATCGAAGAACGAGGATACTTCTGTTCCCAATCAGTGGAGACAAAAATCATGTCTAGTGCTGCCATGATCAAGTTATCTTGATTATTGGCCCACGTATACAAACGGTTAGCCGTTTTAAGTTCAATGAGGGCCCATTTGTTAATCCAGTCATTAAACATAAAAGCCCATTGATTATTAATATTCTCGTTACTCTTTTCCTTAGCAAAACGAATCAGATTGAAATCTCCCCCAATCAAAGTGGGGAGATAATTTCTATCCATGACCTCATGAAGTTCAGTAAAAAAATCCATTTTAAACTCAGCGTAAGCTGTCCCATAAACAATCACCAAGTTCCACATAAATGCATCAGTCTTATTGACAATCTGAATAGAAAGACAATATCTACCACAATGGTAAGAAACAACCTCAAACATATCCTCTCTAACCCCAACTACGATCCCTCCAGCAGAACCTCTAGCCGGCAATGAATACCAAGTAAACACATTATGTACAGAATATAATGCAAAAAACTATCATCCACTTTTTCTTTTTTAGTTTCCTGAATACCAATAAAATCCAATTTATGATGCGAAATCAAGTCAAATAACGCTTGTTTTCGGCCTGGGCGACCCAGGCCTCAAATATTTAAAATAGCACATATCATGATTTTCTTTTGTATTTCTTTCTCTTACTACACACAACAGTACATCGATCTGCTTCATCGTGATCTTGTACATCAGGTAACTGATGACAAAGATCACTTGCATCATCAACATTCACATTGCTATTTTCATGATTTAGATCCAGAGTAACAGGTAAAGCAATTTTAGGGTTATTTGCAGTATATTCTATATTCTTAATTAATTCATTTTCAACCAAATTTTGAATAATATCATCCTTTTCTACTACATTATCTCCAAGATCGATATCAACAGCATCAGCAATGATACCAAGACAATTATTCGAAAGGACAGCAAAGGAGTTACCTCTAAAACTTGCTAGAATTTCCAGGTTTCTTCTTTTCTGGTACTCCTTGGCTTTCTCGATCATGTTTTGACACCCATGTCCTCTAGTAACCATCTTCGACCCAACAACTACAGGGCCCCATTTTTGCTTCTCCCCACCTTTCCTCTCAACATTTTGCACAATTTTGGTAATCCGATCGAGCACTGGAATAGATTTTTCCTTACCGATCCAAACTTGTCAATTGCTTCCTATGATAGGTGTTCAGGCTGATCCACATCCATATCTTCTCCCCTTCAGACATGTCCTCATCAGTATCTCCCAATGTAAAGCTTTCTAGCACCTGTGAGCAGTAAGATGCATGAACAGATGTTTCCATCTCCTCCATCGCTTCCATCTCAATCATTTCTGCAGATGGTGTCCCAAGATCCCAAATCTCATCATCAATTCGGGAGTAGTCCATTTTACCAGGTAAGGAACACAAACTGTTAGGTGACACAGGCCCCCACATGTTCTCAACTGAATCTCCATGCCAACTCTTACAATCTGACTGAAGTATCACCAACCTGTTATCATCCAGCTCCAATTCCTCCCAATGCTCTGGCACACCATTAGTTCTATGTTCCAGGTTAGGTACATCAATGTCCCCAAACCTGATTGGAGGTGATCTCCTCTCTGTCTCCATCAGTTGAGTAGTCTCTGTCACATCCTCAAGTCCATCAAAGCTAGTATTCTCCACCGGGTTATCACCTGGGTCACTGAACCCATCCTCCATATCCACTTGTTCAACTCCTTCTACATCCATTTGTATCGAATACAACTTCTGTCCAAACTCCATAATCCTTTGTTTAGGAATCTGAACTGGGTCTCTACACGCCACCTGCAAACGAATGCTTGCATAAGAACTTTTAAAGAAAGATCCCCAGTCCACATCCATTAGGATACCCACAGAAGACACAACACGTGCAAAAGTTTTCCATGCACAGTCTTTCGGTGGAATACCAGTTACTTTCATCCAAAACACCGGCAATTCCGCAAGGGGTTTACCATCTCTATCCCATTCAGTAATCTTCACATTCACACCTTCTTTCTCCAAGTCAAATGCAGGAAAATTCACAAGCTCAGCAATACTTTTCCATGGGGAAAATCGAACTAAGAAGGTTTTTTCAGCCAATTCCCTGATTTGCCACGGCCATTTCTTGTGCTTGCAGAAGATTGCATATAAGTTTTTCTCCAATTCAGGTTCACTGATTTCCCCTTTCCTAACATTGACCACAGCCACATTCTTGAAGTTGATCCATTTTGTTCCTTCTTCACCGGGACTCTCAACATGATAAAAGCCAAGTCCCTATTTGCGCTTCCAAAGAATTCCGCCATCGGATGTTCCTTGAACCAATTGGGACATAAGTGCGCTGAATGCTCTTCTGAGTTGCATATGAAACACAGCTTCGGCTTAATATAGTTCCCCACGAAATGCCCCTGATCTCCACAGTTATAGTTATAGCAGATCAATCTGAAGTATCTGGGATCCAACACTTGTTCTGCTGGAGGTTGAACAGGCGGTGGAGGTTGAGCATTAGGAACTGGATTAACCTGCACATACCCTCCGAACAGGACCTCGAATCCGATCTCGATCAGCAGTGGACGCAGGGAAGCAATCTGTGATAGCAAAACAACTTGCCTCAACAAGTTCCTTACGAACCCAACACAGGAGATCTGGAGAATCGGCTCGAGAGTTGGATGAACGCGGCGGCGCCGCGTGGATGACCCAAAGCTGCCCGAAAAACTCCTCTACGAAGTCCAGATCCACCCCGGCCCCTCCTCGAGAAAACCCTAGCTCCACCGTCGTGCTCCGATCCAGATCAGAGGCTACAATGTCGCCAGATGGACGAACGTCCTGGGTCGGGAGTGGTTGGATCGCAAAGACGCTGACGAGTGGGGGCCTCGAATTCAAATCCGAGCCCTCCTGCCGCCCAGAACCAGAGGATGGAAGCGGCGGAAATTGATCGACGTCGCCTGGCCATGGCGGAGCAGGATGCAGGTCGCGAACTGCAGGGACCCTTCTATGGCTATCCCACTGAATCACCGTCGAGGTAGATCCCCTCTCCACCAGAATCTGGCAAGGCTCCCTGCTCGCACCACACAGCTACCCACCTGATCCTGAGTGGATGGTCTGAGGCGATCGCCATGGATGCGACCTCGGGGGCGGGGGCGCGGTGCGGCGGCATATGGCACGATTGGGGAGCAGTGAAGGAGGGCGAGGCGAGCATCGCAAGCAAGCGGAGCCATCCCCCCACCGCTGCTCTCTGGTGATGCAAAAAAGATAAAGTTCCCCACCGTCTTAAGACGGTGTTTTAATCATGACTAATCATATCCTGCCACCCACTCGCCAACTCCTTAAGTGGGTGGAGGGTTCATTGGTGGAGAGAGTCCAGAGGAACATATCATTCTTGGGAGGTGAGTAGGTGACCACCAGCAATGGTTGATGCACGACACTGAGGTTCAATTTAGACGAGACCTTTGAGCATTGGGTGCATTGTACAGTAGCTAGCTCACGTTCCAACTGGTCAACTATGCATTTGTTTTTAAAGAATTGGTCACCCGGACTCTGCATCAAAGTGCTGCACACATCCGACTATGCATCGAGACATGCATCGTTTTTCTAGAAATGGGTCGACTATGCATGTGTGCTCGCTATTTACGGGCTTAAACCATAGAAGACATATCCAAGCACACATAATATCCAGTGCAGCAACAGAAGTCTTTCAGAGTTTTGAACCACCAAAATATCGCTTCAACAAGCTTTTTCTTAGCCGAAGCTACAGAACAGGCACCAATAACTTTCCCTAGCTTGAAGTCAAATCCGATCTAACGCCGTCTTCCTTATAGAACTGATCCTAATGCCTCGCATGCCCGATGTGTCAGCCAAATAAGTGGCCTTTGCTAAATCATTGGCCATTCTCACTAATGATTGGCCATACTGACGCGTAGAACATCGGTAACTCGCTGGAAAACATCAAGTCTCACAGAATTGTTGGTCGATCGGTATAGGCAGGCTATTTATGTGGGATCAAACATGGAAGAATCCTGCTTCACATTTGCACACGATTCGTTGTTGGCTCACCCACCACCACAATTCTTCATTGCTTCATCTTCATCACAGTAAGTACAATAGTAATGCCTTTTGGAAACAAGTTAAATGGAATCTCTAGAGAGTAGAAGCCTCGAGGGCACTATAAGTGCAACAAGAATACACAAGTAAGCATAATAATTTTTGTATGGTGGAACGGGAATCTGTGGTAAGAGCGACTGTAGGAGAAATGCATAACTCATTGCATGCACGTGGCGGAAACCTTGAACTTATAAATTGTACCTAGTTTTGATGTCCTATAGGTTTGCATGACATTCTTAATCGATTGGTGAGAGAAATGGATTTGAACATTCCTTGAACGCAAAGTGTTGTGAAGAGAACTTACAATCAAGATTTATTGTATCTGCGAGATCCCAATGCCTCCTACTCCCTCGGTTTTAAAATATAACATATTTCACCATTTATCACATTCCCATGCATATAAACGTTTTATTGTGCATGTCAACTCATTTTAGTAATAAGTAGAGCAGCTAAGATATGTTATATTAAAAATGGAGATTAATTCCCTCTCGACGAGTGAACGGTGTGTTTTATCCTGGGAACCATTATCGTCCATTCGTCCTGATCCGCATGAGAATGATCACGCCGCACATATCGCCTTGGTATCGAAATGGAAAACGAGAGGTCTATGGTCCAGACTTTCTCTACCGTTTTTTTGAATTGACTTCCTCTACCCTATGTGCGGGGAGGTCCTATAGATCGCTCTGAGGCGACGCAACGTAAATCCGTCGTGAAACAGATTCCTCATGGGCCGTCTTTGGAGCGGCCCAATACAATATAATAGTTTTTTCTCCGTTTGTGTTTTTAAATTCTTTTTCATCTGTAAATTTTTAAATCCGAACAAAATTTGAAATCTCAATGTTTTCTAAAATATGAACCTTTTTCAAAAGTTGAACATTTTTCAAATTCGAAAAAATTCAAATTCTTTCAAATGTGACTTTTAAAATTTAAACAAATTTCAAATCCAAACGAATTTTGAATCTAAACAGATTTCGAATTAGAACGGATTATGAATCTGAACGAAAGAATCTCAACGGATTTCGAATCTGAACGAATTTTGATTCTGATGAACGAAATACGAATATGAACGAATTTTGAATATGGTTTTTTAATGAGAGAATTCCTTATTTCGCCCCTCATGAATTATGTGACAAAGAAATTTCTCTTTAATTGTTGGTAAATGTAAATATTTATGGAGCAAGAAGTGCCCATGAGAAAATGCATACTATGCTACAAGATCTAGTACAAGGAAGCATATATATAACGTGGTGGTAAAGTATCACGGCTCAATTAATCGGGCTATGCATTTAATTACTCTGCTAATGGCGGGCTAGCTCCGACTCCGACCCTGTCCTGTCCTCGCCGCCGAAGTAGGCGGCCAGAGGCAGGAGGCCGGCGACGCGGATGGACCGTGGCGTGGCCGCCGCCGTCCAAC
The DNA here is from genome assembly GCA_947311845.1 of Poa pratensis. Taxonomy (NCBI): domain Eukaryota; kingdom Viridiplantae; phylum Streptophyta; class Magnoliopsida; order Poales; family Poaceae; genus Poa; species Poa pratensis. The sequence goes on from CAMZMU010000052.1 coordinate 41,446,266, forward strand.
GGTGGGCGGCGGGGAAGCAGTACTCTGGCGCGAGGCGGTAGCTCACGGACACGACGACAGCGCCGGTCTGCCGGCACGCCAGTGGAGGCATCGAGGGAGCGTACGCCAGGCATGAGGAGTTGGCGGGCTCCTGGCCTGGCCTAGCCGCCTAGATGTACATGTGCGAGCTCCACCATAGGACGCTGCTAGTCCACGAGCCACTACTTCTGCATGCATAACTCAAATGCCTGATTTTTTATTCTGAATTTTTCTTGTTCGTGTTGTAGCTCTGAATTTTGATTACTAGTGAGAGTTATAGAGAGAGATGAAAGGAGAGGACCGGCCTGCATTTTTTTTGTCACATAATTTATCTGGGGTAAAAAGTCATTGCATTGCTCAATATGCACTAGAGAGTCATATTAGGAAGAAAATGAAGTTAAGATGTCAAATTGGGAAATTCTTTTTTCTAGGGCCAAATAGGGAAGACGATTTTAAGTAAGGGCCAAATAAAGAATTCCCTCGTTTTTAATCTGAACAAATTTTAAATCTGAACAAATGAATAAATTTCGAATTTGAACATTTTTCTAATTTAATCAAATTTCGAATCTGAGCATGTTTTGAAATCTGGTATTTTTTTCGAAAAACAAACAAATAAAAGAAAAGAGCAGAAAAAAAAGAAAATGTAAAACAGAAAAATAAAACTAACAATATCTCACGGAATGGGCCGGGTTGGATCCTTCAGGCGATGAGCCCATCTTGCGTCGCCGCGGGGCGACACATAGGACTTGCGGTATGTTCGTCCAGCAAACGGGTCCATTCTGCCCATTATAGGCTGAGCTGGTGTGGATCTATTATTTTTCAGGGCGATATTATTAATATGGGCCATATGTACATACACATGGGGCCCTAATTTCCTTGGGCTCAGGCAATCACCCCTACTGGCCCCCGGGCCAAGCCTGCTCGCCTGTTCGGAGAGGACAATGTGCCGTAGTTGAGCCGCTGTATGATGAGTTGGTGGCGGCGCACAAAAAATGGTGCTGGCAATGCCGCAGCTACCTCTGTTTCATAATGTAGGTCTTTTTTAGCAAATTATTTTAGTTTGTTAAAAAGATTTATATTGTAACCAAGAGTGAGTACTTTTTTTATTAAACCTCATTGCAATACCCGTAGCTGGTGCCTGGCAGGGACATGCTCGAAGGAAGAGCACATTGAAATTATGAGGAGCTTTAAGTACCTCTGAACAGCAAAATGAAAACACGCGGAGTATTATTCACATGGCTATTTGTTTCTAATTTAATCCGGTTGCATCATTTCTCAAATTTGGCAAGAGGGCTTAGCCGGAATGATGGTGCTAGCATCCTATATAAATAAATAGTTCATCCCCACTAACTATTTCTCTCAACATGCAAGGCCTCCACGTCAGTAAACGTGCCACCTAAGAAAACTGTCCACCCGTCCCTCACCAGATTTCCAGGTCACTTTTCATGCAAGAAAATGTAGCGCTGTTCATTTTCCAGCTTCACTTCATCTCCTTTCTCGCAATCAATGATGTTTCAGTTATCTCCTTGGATAATAGTGTTCGACAGACACTTAACCGGCGCAAATTAAGCTCCATTAAATCTAGCAATCCAGCTTTCCGTTCCACCTTTGTCCACTCATCTTCTTCCTTCAATATCCACCAACGTCGGTTCGTGTCCGTGTTTCTCCTTCTGCAGGTCACTGCACAACACTTATATATCCTCACTGCCCTTTGCGTAGGCCAACGTCAATGGGTGATCGAGCATTCCAAACCATGGTTTTCAAATTCAGTGAGATTTCTTTGAAATTCACTGAATTTCAGTGATTTCAGTACATACCGAAATAATTACCTTTCAGCCAAAATATTTCAGTTCTTTCAGTAAGACACAGGAACTCAAAAAGTATTTAAAATATTTAAATATTTTTTGAATATTTAAATGAATTTCAAGAGGAAATTTCGGTCATTTGGCCGAAACAAAAACCGAAATCACTAAAATTCACTGAATTTCAGTGATTTCAGTAGTGGCCAAAATTTTACTGAAACTGAAATTTAAAACCATGTTCCAAACTAGCCTTCACTCGCTTTTTTCTCATGGGAATTTGCCGTTGAGTCTACACTGCTGGAAGAGTTCCAACGATACGGCGACGACAACGGTGAATACACAGAATCCCGTGTGTTTCTGAGTTGTGACTTCTCATGTCCCTCCATCCCATCTTTTGTGAAATTTTCTTGACAGCTGCGACAATCCCGACTCCGCTTTGCCGCAGCCTCTAGCATCAGCTCTTTACTTATGGACTGGACATCCTCCCAGGCCCAGCCTGACCATATGCCTTAACGCTGTTTTCCAGTTTTTCTCTCTGCTCTACTCTGTTTCGTGGCTCTTGCAGATCAAGTGTTTGTTGATTTGTTCCTTTTGATGATTCTCTCCTTCCCTATAACATCTGCAGTCAGTCCATGAGCCGAGAGCCTAACAAGGAAGTGCACATTTGTTCGTCTTTCAGTTTCCAAAATCACATCCTATATATTTCTGTTATCTATCATGTCGGTAAGGTTTTATTTTGTTTGGCAGTGCTAAGCAAAAAATTATGTGAGATCATCTTCCATAGATTTACTATAAAAGTCTTTGTCGACTGGGCTTCATCAGGTAATTAGTTGCCACGTTCTGCTGGTAATTGTGAGATATGTAGTACTAATAACCCGATTCAGTATTACCCATTTTGTCTGAATTGCAACATAAATGGCTCCCTGTTTCTCATCTCCATACCACCAGTGCACAACACAAATCACTCAAATTAATATTTTTCTATTTTATGCAGCAAACTGATGTAATGCATATTGTGATTCAGCTATTTGGACCAATGTGGTTGCTGTCATTTTGGTGCCAGTGAATCAACATTTAAGATGTATTTATCCAATCCACAAGCTAACCTCTCACAAGTTGTTTAGACATCCAAAGATTTGTAACAATCACCTTGAACGGAGAATCTGAAAGTTAATTAGAGCGTTTAACTATACGAAGTGCTTGCTGGTTACAGCATATATAGAAAATGATGCATCTTCTACTTGCTTCACCGAGGTATAATCTATGGATTGTCTGAAACTCTCTATTAATTGTTTTTGTTTGCTTTCGACAGAGAAATTGAGTTTACCAAGAGCACTTTTACCATATAGTGTTCATTCTCTCTCTATGGTTTTACCAGATTCGCTTTATGTAATACCGAGTACGCTACAATACTGCATGGCAAGCCATTTTGCATTCAAATGCATATTTTCATGGTGATTTGGTGTGTGCAGAAAAAAACTCTCATGGTATTCAAATGCATACACACGTTGTCAAAACTCTCATAGTAATTTCATCCATATTGTTTATTCTGTATTATTTTGTTTTGCCCGCAGCAATGCGCGAGGTATCATCTAGTTAATGTAAACAAGGCCGACATACTTCTACGCCACTACCTAGAAACGAACAGAACAATAGCCCAATGCCTACTTCCCTCTTCATGGTGCGCCTTCTCCATTACCTAGTAGGCACCACAACTGTTCACTAGACTAAACCATCTTACTACAATGGTTGACCTCGTAGGAATTTGAATACCACGGTAGTCATTCATGGCTGCAGAAATAATCTTGATGCCTCCAATACCTAAAGATGGCCAATGGAGTTCCAATCTCGGTACACCACTAACCCTGATGACTAGCAGGACATTGTTAACCCGAAAGAAATATCAAGTGTCGAAGGGGGTAGTGCTCTATGGGTGTTTGGTTATGTATATATATGGGCACAAACTTGTAAGGAAAGCATATACGACCTAATTATCCAGAACCATTTGTTGCTTCACCTACACACGAAATAGGCCGTAGCCCCGCTATATAAATATACCAACCACCCGATACAACCGACAGTTTTGAAGTGCTGGGGACCCAAAGGGAAAACAAGAAAAGAACAAAACAATGGAGACATAGGCGGATTGACTAAACGACAGAGGCCTGTAACCGCTGCGCCCTCTCCACGAAGTACCACCACACTCCTAGTAGCGAATCATCGAGTCCCAAGCAGCACCTTTTAAAAGGAGAGTAATCCCTACTGCTCGGACAGCGCCACACTCCTAGTAGCGAATCATCGAGTCCCAAGCAGCACCTTTAAAAAGGAGAGTAATCCCTACTGCTCGGACAGCGCGCTGGTCCTAGGGTTTCCCCCGGCACTCGAGGGGAGTGGATGGGTAACCACGACGCCCTTCAAGAAGGTATGATGTCGCGCAAGGGCGACACCGCGTCGGTGTCGAACGAGCCGACAAGGATTTCTCTCGAACACACCCTAACCACAACCCCAGACGATCCCTAACACAGGAGCCCCGCAAGGAAAACCTCGCCATCCCTGACTCGCCAACCACCACCTTGCGCCACGATAGTTACAGAGCCTCCATCGTCGTCTCAACGAAGAACCGCGACGAGGTCTGCAAATTGGAGGAGAGGAGTAGCTCGACTCGGGTCAACGATACGCGGCCGCGCGGGAGGGAACTACCTAGTCGACCGGACGCGACAGCCGGGCACACCAATCCCAGTTAGGTCCGGCCAGGCCCAGCAGGCCCGTAAAGCCCCTGCAGGGGCACACCAGTCCTAATAGGGTCCGGCCGGGCCCAAATCGGACCCGTAAAGCCCGCCACCACACTGCAACCGGAGCAGCCGCCGTCGTCGCTGCAACCCTGCACGAGCACAACCACCTCAATATTCAGATCGGGACACACATAGGGCAGGCCAACCTGCCCTGGCCTAGATCGGGCCCGAAAGGGCCAGATCTGGGCTGAGTAGGGCAGGCGGCGCCGCCCCTCTGCACCCGTCGTCACACCATGGGCGCAGCCCCTCCGCACCACGGGAACACCGCCGCGTCGACACCACTCGGCCGGAACCGAACCACCGCCACCCCAAGGGCACCGCCGCCAGAAGGGAGGAGCCCCGACTCCACCACTACGGACACGGGAGAAGGCAGGCCGCCGCCGCCGGCACCGCCCGGGCCAAGCCCGGCGGCCCCTGCCGACGTCACCCCGACGGTGGCGACGGGGAAGGGGAGCAACGACCGCGAGAAGAGCAGGGACGGGGGGCGCGGCGCCGCCTCAGGGGGCGACGGCCGCGCGAGAGGAAGGAGGAGGGGAGGGAGAGGGGAGCGGCGGCGCGGCCGGTGGCGGCCGGGAGAAACCCTAGTCGCGGGAGTGAGGGAGAGAGTCGGCCGCGGCGACACGACTAATTTGGGAATTGGCTGACTGATTTGGGAATTGGCTGACTGAAGTCTATACGGCATCAAATTCAAAAAAAAAAGTCTATGCGGCGTCCGTGGCTTGCAACGATAACGTTTGTACCATACCCACCAGACTAATTTGGGAATTGGCTGACTGAAGTTGCGCCTCTCATTTTCTATTGGGATCCATTCCTGCCGGCACAAACTCACGGAAAGTTCTTATGCTCGCTCGTGCGAGCAGTCGCACGATCCGCATCCCTCTTCCTTTCCTTTCCTTTTTTTGTTTTCTATTCCGTTTCCTTTTCTGGCATTTCTATTCCCTTTCGACCCGTCGCCGCTGCCCGGCATCCTTGCCTCCGCAGCGCCATCCCATCCCCAACCCCTGGCGACGCCTCCCCGCCCCCTCCCTATGCTCGCCCCGCCGGCTTCGTCCAAATCCAAGCTCTCTCTCGGGCGGGCGGCGATAGGGAGCTGACCTTGGCGGCGTCGCGGGTGGACTTCTACGGCTTCCTCGACCTCGTGCTCTGCCCCGCCGCCGCTGGCCTCTTCCTCTTCATCAAGAGGTCAGTCAATCATTCAGCCGCCCCTCCTCTCACCGCCGCCCCCCGCGGCCTCCGCGTCCCTCCCCTCGTACGAATCTGACAGGGAGCCTTCCACTGCAGCTTTCTCACTGTAGGAAATTGTGTCTTACAATATTTTATATATCTACTACATTGTCGAGAATTAAACTTCAATGTGAAAGTGTCACGGAAATAACAGGGAATTATTGATGCACGTGTATTTAAGAAATATACTTAAGGAAGCCGGTACGTCTATACTGGAACACAGTGTATATGAATATGCTGGAAATACACACGGGAACAGTATAGAGTGGAATACCAGGTTGTCCGTAGGATTGGCTCTATGGATTGTTAAAGCCTGCGAGTTTGATTGTGTATCAAACTTGGCGGATGACTCACACGTGTGTGTTGGGACCTAATTGTTTAACATTAATAGACTTGGTAATTGACTGTTAGGTATGGTGGTCGTTCTAACATGTCATGAGTCCTATATGGAAACAGATTGGTATATCTGGAATTTGGAGTCAATATAAAGGTCACACCCTTTAGTCTCAATATACATTGTGAGCGGCACCACCAATAAGGCAGATGAATAGAGGGTAGGCTGAATTGCTCCAACCCTAATTTTCTTACATTGGTATCAGAGCTGACGGTTGTTCGCCGGCGTTGTCGGCAGTCCGCTGGGCACCCTGCCGGAACTCTGCACCGCAATACTGCTGTCCCCTCGTCGACTCGTTCCACTATAGACGTCTACGCGCTCGTGGTCCCGATCGGATTGGGTGTACTCCTGATGCAAACTCGCTCATCGAGGTGTGCTCGTCGGCTTGTCGTCATGTTCCGCTGCGTACTCGTCTCGGTCAGATCAGCTGGTCGCGGCATACCCGCGAGGAATCGATCGTCGCCTACCGCATCGGCCGTCCAGCTCCAGCATGGTTTGTTGTTTATTTATTTATTTTCAATATAGCTTTCAATTACTCAACAATAACAGCGTAGTCGCTGGATACAATGTTTGTTACACAACTGGGGGCAGAGTCCACCCAGCAGTAGTTAGGCAAAGCTGACTAAACACCATATTTCACTAGCTCATGGGCTGTAGAATTACAGGCACGCCGGCAAAAAGAAAACAAAACTCTATCAAAGTTCAAAGAACATGTAAGCTTCGCTTCCTTCACTAGCACCCCAATGGACGATCGGTCGTACTCTGAAGAATTTAGGGCATTGACCACGTTCGAGGCATCAGACTCGAAGATGACGCTGCTCCCTCCCACTCTAGAGGCGCCCTCAACGGCAGCGAGGCAGGCGACGGTGAAAGTGCATGTGTTGCCCCATGCGTGGTTTTGGTAATTAATGACAATCTTTATGGACTAATGTTTGCATTGAGATATACTTGTAGATCTTGTCCATGGGAAAAGATTGGAGTTCATGTGTTGGACTCTAGAAGATTTCATGATGACCAAGGTTCCATCTAAGGGTTTATATGAAGAATGGTCATGTGAAGAGTTGAGCTTATTGCAAGCATGGCTTGGAAAAGAAGATTGAGTGAACTTCATGTTTATCTCCAAGCCATCATCTATATCAAGAGAAGAATATGAAGCGCAAGTGGGTACATGAAGACGGAGCTTAGCGAGGCTCTCCCATAATGGTGTATGGGGGAGCATTTGGAGAAGTCTTCATCAAGCATGTGCTAGCAAGCACAATCAAGAAAGGTGTTCCAACTTGAGAGAGTCAAGATCGTCATCATCGAGCTCAAGTGGAAGGCTCAAGGCAAAGGTATGATCTTGATAGAGTTTCTATTTTACCCGTCTCATGTTATTAGTTTGGAGACCGGATTATAGGATAGAAGGCGTACTATCAAGAGGGGCTCTCAAGTGAGTAACTTGATCGCATCTTTGTGGAGAGCTCAAACCTTTGCATATTTGGCATATCATCTTTCTTGGTTCTTATTTAGCTTTTATCCATGTGAGAATTTAGAGCTTGTGTTCATCTCCATACCAAGCTCTAGTTCATCAAGAAAGGATTTCATTTGAATTTATTGGGGTGTTTTTGATGTTCGAGGTTTTACCGGTTCGTCTTTTTTAAGAGAGGTCAAACTCTCTACTTGTGGTTTCCTCCTCACAAGATGGACTATGATGTGTATATGCATGATCTTGTAGAGCTTGTGATTATCTTCAGAACAAGCCCAAGATCATAGAAAACGGTGTCCGGATGAAAAACTTGTTGCGTTCTCGGTGTTGGAAATATTACCGGTCCTCCTCGAGATAAGGTACACACCTCCCCATGTGTGGTATCTCCTCTATATTTGTGACCCTTAATATTTGTATGAAAGCTCTTGTCGCTACCTTTCGAACCTCGTTGGTTTCATCTCGTTTGGAGTTTCCTTGCAAAAGTTATTGCAGTTCCAGTGAGCTTTTCTGCGTCTGGCGGTAGAACCGCTGTTGCAGCGGTAGTACCGCTCCACCTGGAATGATACTACCCTGCGCAGCTGGTACTCCTCCTGGCGGTAGTACCGTGTGGTACCGCTGTCTTCAGACAGCGGTACTACCGCTGGTGGTACCGCCAGGAGTACTGCTAGGCACGATTTGCTCTCTGTACTCCTTACGGTACCCGGCGGTAGCGACCACGTAGTACCGCTGGAATTTCTCGAATTTATTCGAGGCTTGTCCAGCGGTAGTACCGGCCGTCCACCGGTAGTACCGCCCCCTGGCCGCGGCAGTTGTACCGTAAGGTACCGCTACGCCTGGGAGCTGTACTCTCCTGAGTACCGCCAGGAGTCCAGAAGCGGTAGTACCGTCGGCCCAGCGGTAGTACCGCTGAGCACGAAAACTGCACATAACGGTCAGATTTCTGGGGAATCTATTTAAGGGGTCTTCTTCCCCAAAGAGACCCAATCTAGTGACAGCTCGTTTTCCTCTCTCTCTCTGCCATTGTTGACTTAGGAAAGCTTGCCTACCTCTCAATCCTCCCATGATTCTTGCATATCTTTGAGGGAAAGTGAGAGGAGATCTAGATCCATATTTCCACCAATCCATCTCTCCTCTAAGTGAGGGGAACCCTTTGGATCTTGATCTTGAAGTTCCATTTGTTGTGTTCTTCGTTGTTCTTCCTCTCTTCTCCCCCCATAAGCATTAGTTGCTTGTGGTAGGATTTGAGAGTGAAGGATTTGAGCACTTGTGCTCTTGCCATTGCATTGTGTTGCATCGGTTTGTGCTCTCCACGAGGATTCGTGGAAGTTGAAAGCTTGTGAACTTGTTACTCTTGGGTCTTTGAACCCTAGACGCCCGGGTGGTGGTTGAGACCCTTGTGTGGTCACTTGTAGCTGTTCGGGAGCCCCCAATCCCATTGTGGGTTGTGCCCCGGATCGTTGTTGAAAGGCTCCGGATTTCCGCCTCGAAGGATTCCGATAGTGGAAGGTGAACCAAACCTTTGTGGTGCGGTTCATCGGAGAATAGGGTGAAGCGTTTGTGGCATTGAGATCGACCTTTGTGGTACCTCACACCTCTCCAACGAGACGTACTCCCCTAAGAAGGAGGAACTCGGGAATACATCCTTGTCTCCGCGTGCCTCGGTTATTTCTATACCCGAGCCTTTTACTTATGCACTTTACATTGTGATAGCCTTCGTGCTTGAAGTATTCCTTTTGCTATCACCTTGTTGCTTGTCTTGCTTAGCATAAGTTGTTGGTGCACATAGGTGAACCTAGTTTACTTAGGTTGTTGGCTTGTTAATTTAAACACCCAGTTTTATTCCGCAATTAGCAAGCCTAAACCGGAAAAGTTTTAATCGCCTATTCACCCCCCCTCTAGGCGACATCCTTGTCCTTTCAGACGGCTTCTGCATGTAGAGGGTCGCGAAGATGCACTGACTTCCCTGCTCCCGCAGCAACAAAACCGCCACGGTGGTCTCTGATGATGTATCCCCAACCACCGCTGCCGCACTTGCTATCAAAGGCCCCATCGAAATTGATCTTCAGAGGTTTTTTTTGGGTGCTTTAGAGAGGAAGTCCACCACATGTCTCTCCACCCGGTTACAAACAATCTGACCACTCAGCACTCCCTCGTCGGCGTTGAACTTGTTGCGGACGCCCCACCACTCCCACATCAGGACCACGGCTTTGATTTGCACACTCTCCTCCAGCTTCCAGAGATCCTCAAGCATATGGTGGGCAGAGACACAGCCTAGCAGCTTTTCCCTGATATCACCAAGCCCCAGAATATTCCCGCATTCCTTTACTCTTTTGCATTTCAAAAATACAAGGCCGCCATCCTCATTAAGCCGCAAACACACCGGACACCTGGTATCAAGCTCGACACCCACCCTCTTAATCTTCATATTATTTGCCAAGCAGTTGTGCGCTAGACGCCACACAAACATCTTCACCTTGTTTGGGACTTTCAGCTCCCAGATGTGTTTCCAGTCAAATTTCACTATGCTATCAGCAGTGTTGGCCCTGGAACAGGCTGCATCCTTGCCCTTTTTCCCATTGTTGATCATAACTCCCACCTTATAAGTAGCCTTGACCAAAAAAAACCCTTTTGGGTCGAAATGCCAAGCAGGGGAGTCCTCCATATCCTCACAGATGCTAATAGCTAAGATGGTATTGGCATCATCGGGGTGGAAAGTGGCCCGAATCAGCTCCATATTCCATCCACCCGTCTCGTGGTCAAGGAGCTCGGACACCATGGAAACCTCCGCAGCTCCTCTGAAAGTTCTTGGCCTTCGCGTGTCGCCATTCGAAAGCCAAGGATCTGCCCAGATGTTAATGGAGGAGCCATCACCAACACGCCAAACTAGTCCCTCATTCAGCAGGCCGACACCCCTCAAGATACTACGCCATGTATATGAGATTTCAGGCTTCGGTGTCGCACTCAGAATACACTCATCGGGGAAGTATTTTGCTTTCAGTAACCGGCCACAAAGCGAGGTTGGGTCGGTGAGGAGTCGCCAAGCTTGTCGTGCCAACATTGCCGAGTTGAATGTATGGAGGTCCCTAAACCCCAACCCTCCCTCGCCTTTGGGCATAGAAAGGACATCCCAGCTGATCCAGTGGTGCCTCTCCTCGTCTTGATTATTCCACCTGTAGCGACAGACCATGGAGCTGATCTCATCACAAAAAGTTTTTGTCAGATCAAAACATGACATAGCAAAAATGGGAATGGCTTGCGCAATGGCTTTGACCAGAATTTCTTTTCCCGCTTTGGAGAGAAACTTTTCCTTCCACCCCTGTATTTTCTTCCAGATCTTCTCTTTAAGATACCCAAAGGCCTTGCTTTTGGACCGCCCCAGATAAATAGGCAGCCCCAGGTATCTCTCATTATGGGCTACATCACTGATTTGGAGAGAGTGAAGGAAATTCCTTTTGGAGGCATTAGAGGTGCCTTTACTAAACATCACTGCAGATTTGCTCATGTTTATGGTCTGACCCGAAGCACCCTCATACACAGCCAAAATCTGTTGCAGCTTCCTAGCACTGGCTTCATTTGCTTTCATAAAAATCATGGAGTCGTCAGCAAAGAACATATGGTTGATTCTTGGTGCATTTGCACAGATTTGGATGCCTTGAAGGGTGCCATCCTCCTCCGCAGCCTGGAATTAAAGTTGACAGACCCTCCGCGCAAATGATGAAGAGGTAAGGGGAAAGGGGGCACCCCTGCCTCAGTCCCCTCTGAGGGATGATCACCTCGGACAGATCCTGGTTGACCTTGACCCTATAGGTCACCGTGGTCACGCAGCTCATCACCAGCTCCACCCAGCCAGCAGAGAACCCCAGTTTGACCATCATATTCTTCAAAAAAGACCACTTGACCCTGTCATATGCTTTGCTCATATCCAGCTTCACAGCCGCAAGACCATCCCTTCCCCCTTCCTTTTATGCATATAGTGGGTGATCTCACAGGCAATCAAAATGTTGTCAGTGATCAACCTCCCAGGAACAAAGGCGCTTTGGCTGGCGGAGATGATCTCCGGCAGGACCGCCTTCAATCTGCACGCAATTGTCTTGGCCACGATTTTATAGATGACATTGCACATGCTTATAGGCCTGAGATCTTTCAGCTGGTCAGGATTGTGCACCTTTGGGATCAAGACAATGATTGTTTCGTTCCAGCCAGCGGGTAGCAGCCACCATTCAGCACCACGAGCACCTCCTCCTGCACCTTCCCGCCAACCAGCGCCCAGAATCTCTTGTAGAAAACCGCAGGCATACCGTCCGGGCCAGCGGCTTTTAGGTCCCTCATAGATTCAAGGGCCTCTTTGACTTCTTCACCACTGAAAGGGCGTTGTAGATCAGCATTCATGTCTGCAGTCACCGAACTTGGCACCTTTCTTAGTAATTCAGCCTCGTTCCCCCTGCACAGGAAGAGAAAAGCCCCTTGTAATAGTTAGCAATATAGGCTTTCAGCGCCTCCTCCCCTTCCACCAAACCCCCAGCCTCATTTTTCAGCTTTTTGATATGGTTCACTCTTTTCCTCTCGAAGGCACATGCATGGAAAATTTCGAATTTTGATCTCCATCTTTAAGCCAATGAGCGTGAGCTCTCTGTTTCCAGTAAACATTTTTCTGGTCCTGGAGGCGCTCAAGCTTGTATCGCAGCAAGTGTTCTCTAGCAACCTACCTAGAAGAGATCGCCCCTTCCTACACCTGGCTAGATCTTTTTTGGCCTTTTTTATCCTGTTTTTAAGGTCACCCAACACATCCCTGCTCCAAGTGTGCAGCTCCTTCCCCACAGCCCAGATAGCATCAGCCACCTCCGCATTGCTAGTCAGCATGGCCAATGACCATGCGTTGTGCACAATCGCCTCACACTGCTCCTCTTCTAGCCAGCTCGCCTCAAACTTCGGTTGTGCCACCACCGACGGTTGCCTTCGCGCCTGGTAATCAGGTTCTAAAACCACCATGATTGGTCTGTGGTCCGAATGCCTTGGATCACCATTAATAAATTTGTATGCTGGGAAGTGAGCTCTCCAAGCCAAATTGGCCACCGCTCTGTCAAGACGCTCCCTAATATAGGACTCAGCCTTGTGACTGTGGTTGCGCCAAGTGAAGGGATCGCCAGAAAACCCCAGGTCTTCGAGCTCACAGAACTCCAGAGTGGTTCTGAATTTATCCATGCACGATTGGGCCCTAGGATACCCGCCTTGTTTCTCACTATCGAAAAGGATCTCATTGAAATCCCCAAAGCACATCCATGGCAGATTGGACTGGCCATGTAACAGCTTCAGCAGCCTCCATGTCTTGTCTTTCTCGCCTGATTTGGACTCCCCATACATCCCCGTGAGTCTCTAGACAACCCATCATCCCCGGTGATCTCCACATCAATGTGGTAACGAGACATCACCGGACGCACCACCAGCTTCACCTCTTTCTTCCAGAAAATTGCAAGGCCGCCGCTGTGGCCCTCGCAATCCTTGCACTCCATGTTTGGCATGTTCAAAATCACCTTGAGGCGCTCCATTCCCTTCCTGTCCAATTTTGTTTCTGACAGGAAGAGGACATCGGGATCTTCCTCCTTTTGCAGGTCTTGGAGACCTTGAACGGCCGGCTGGTTCCCAAACCACCGGCCGTTCCAGCTCACGACTTTCATTGCTTACTGCAGGGCTGAAACTGCAGCCCCGCGCCTAGAGTTGTTGTGTCCTGACCAAACCCCTGCCCCTCCTGCCCTTTGTGTTTTTTTGGTCTTCTCACTCTCCTCCGGTTCTTCTACGGCCTTACCGTCATCGGCTAACCTCTTGTTGTCCGTCACAGCCGGCTCCGGCCCTTTTCCATCAGTTTTCCTTGACTTTGCCCAGCTCCTAACTTCTTTCTGCTGCTGTACGTACCAGGCTTCTTCCCCTCAACGCCCACAATTTGTCCATCTGCCCTTGTGACATTTCTAACAGCCAGCTCGGAGAGGGTGGAGTTGAGATCAGCTCCTGAGAGTGTGCTAGTGGGTGTTTCCTCAACCTCCATCGCTGCAGCCACCTCTTTGGACTCAATCACTGGAATCACGGTAGTCTCCTCCGAGAAGGTTAGCTTCTTCTTCAATGTAGTTGCAGAAGGGGCCTCATCCGGCGTCACTTTTAGGGGGTAGTTACTTCTTGATCAGCCTTCCCTCGCTTGGTTTCAGTGATGGTAATAGCTCCTTCACCTTTTTCTTTAGGCCATGAACGACCATCGTCCTACTGGCGCTCTTGCTGCCCGAGCCAAAGCCACTCCAACCACCTCCTGAACTTCCCCCTCCACCGCCGCGATTTCTATCCTCGCCAAAACTCCTTTGAATTGGTCCTGTTTTCAACCAGGGCCATAACCAAGGACCTTCAAGTCACGTTCAGCCGACGCGCATATCTCCTTTGTGTGCCCCAGCCTACCACAGATATAGCAGAAGTCTGGCAAAATTCATACTGAAAAGGGCACCATCTTCGCCTCTTCCACAGACCATCATCCCCTAGCTCGAACTCGTCAGGATGTTGTGCACGCCGGCTCTCTTTAGATCCTCAACATCAACCAGCAGCATGATTCCTCTCCTTAACGGCTCACGGATGTCAAGCCGGACTTGATCCGGAGGTATCTGACCGCCGCCGTACCATCCTCCTCTGTTTCCGCCTCCACTAAACCCCCAAAGTCCTGCCCGATTTGCTCAGCAGTTTCTCTCTCCATTAGCCCAAATGGCATTTTTAGTACACGAATCCAGCAAGGGCAGCTAGTGAACTCGAATTCTTCCAAAGTTTTCGCTGGGTCGAAATCCACCATAACCAGCAATTTGTGGTTGAACATCCACGGACCCTCATCCAGGGCCTTGCGTTTACCTGAGGCTTGGGAGAAGGAGAAGAGGAAGGTGTTGTCCCCCAATTCCTTGCATAGGATTCCTCCTCTGGGGTACCACGCACTCCCGAGCGAGCGCACAAGATACTCCGGCACCCCGGGCTTCTCAGAGAACAGTCTCCCCACCGCCTGCGGCTCGGCCGCCGCCTTCTTGCCTTTCAAGCCGCCTCCAACTCTGACCCCCTTCTTCTCCGCCTCCGAGAGCTTCATTTCCTTCAACAGACCCGCCACATCTCCATCCCCGCCGCCATCGCCGCCGGCGAACACAGCCCCGCCTTTTGACAACACACACCACGAGCCCGACAGGAGCCCACACAGAGCAGCACCTCGCGGCCGCAGACCACCAACCACACGGGCGAACACACGCTATTTGGATCTACATGCCTCACACGACTCTACGGTGGGGGGGGGACGGGAGAGCGCCGGGGAGAAAGGGGATCGCCGCCGGAAACCGAACTCGAGTCGCTGGTGGGGCCAGCGCCGAGACTGAAAAATTTGCATGGTTTGTTGTTGCTACACCGCTGCATGTTGTGCTGATACCTGCACGTGGATCGGAAGAAAACGAGAGGCATGCGCTTTTGCTTGCTAGTCTTCACGTGAAGGGAAGTGTTCTTTAATTCTTTGGGCATGTTGATCGATGAAGCTTGTTGTAGTTGGTTTTCGATTCTTCCATGCCACACGTTGATGATGGATTATTTTTCTGCTAGGTCCTGTCAGATCAATTGATGCCAACGGAATCAAGATTGGCTCCATAATACTGCCTCTGCCGCCCTAATCTGCTGCAAATCTCTAATCGTGCATTGATCGAGGAAGCTTAATCCGAGCACCATGGTTCTACTGCTACTCAGTTGCATGTTCTGACGCGAAGGCAAAATACGAGGAAGTTTTGTTGCCACTTGGATCTAGAAATCGAGGAAATCTTGTACTCTTAGCAATCAAGTTTTGGTGCGGGGATCGGAAATTAAGCAAGCTACCGCTGCTGCTTTGGTGACTTAGATCAAGGAAAGGTGTTGAGGAAATAATTACGAGCGTTATGCGTCGGAATTTTTGCTGCCACTTCTACACGTGATTAACCAATCACGGTCCAAACCAATCACGGTCCAAAGGATAAAAGTCTTCACTAGCCTGATCGGTAACACTTTTCCCTTTATGGCATCATATAGTTTATTTCTGAGTTTTTAAGCTCTAATTACACGGTTTGGGAAGGAGAACTGTTATTTACTTTGTCTTGAGAATATTGATTATATTATTGATCAGTTAAAACCGGAAACGCCAAAAGGAAAAGGAAAACTATGGAATTTGGACAAAGGAAAATATACTAGTTCACATAGAGTTTACATATTACATGGAATATTTTATGTAACTGGCAAAAGTATTTTTTGTGGACTTCTTTTATTGGACACCACTCGCCTTTAGAGGAAGTTGGAATTCACTCCAAGGAAATTTATTACTCATTGTCACGGATTAATTGCTATTCTTACTACTATGTTTTTTAATTGCTACGGGATTTACATTATCACCGGAATATATTGGACTCATTGGATTACTTCGGAATCGATCGGAGTATTTTAATAATTCATCGGAATTCTCTTGCACAACGATGATGAGGCGACATGCATGAAGGATGTTTATATTAAAGTTGACATCGCCTATATTTGGAGGAACATGGAAAACGTTCCAAGAGCGGAAACTTTGATCTTCACTTAAGGAAGATGGACAACGCTTTAAGGGCGGAAATTTGATCTTCACTTACGGTATGTCCATTGTTATGTTTTGTACTAAATATTTGTTTTTCTCTACTTTTCCATATAGTTGGATTTTGTACTTTGCCTCTACATCATAATTTGATGGAATACAATAGCCATTTGCTGACATGTGAGCAATTCCAAAGGAATAATAAGTGTATTAATTAGTCATTAATGATAAATTGTATATACTATGGAATTGGAAATTATGTAATTTAACTTGTTTATGGAGGAATTTTTTTTTGTCACTTACGATGAGAAGGAATTTAATTTACACTTCTCTATCGGAATTTGTTGATTATGTATGCTATTTGGAAACAGAAGAGTGGAATTATTGCTCAATGGTAATTAGTGCATCATTATGGAATTTAACACAACGGTCTAATGTTCTATTAATTCCGTTGGAAGTTTGTTGTGAAGATAACTCCATAGGGAGGAATGCTGATAATAGGAACACATGCTCGGAATTTATTATTAATGTTATTTACGACTTGCTCATACTCTACCCAGAATTACTCTTGTTAATTCTGGAATTATAAACTTTAAGTGGGAGGATATCGGCTATGATTTTTCTTCAATGTGATATTTGGTTTTGCACTCCCATTAGAGGTTCAATTATTTTGTCTCATTTACAACTTGGTCACATATCAAGGAACATAATTAGTGGATTATTAATTCTGGAATTCTAAGCTTTAGTGGGAGGATTATGATACTTTATCAACACATATTTATGGTATTTTTGGACACCCTCCTTGAGGTGGATATATCTATTTATTTCATGATTCACTTGATATGGTTATCAATATCTTTGACAATACAAGTCGGAAAGTTTTTGTTGTATTAACATCTCATACTGAAGTGGAAAATCAGTTCATCCAAGGATTACAAGGTTTGAAACTGATTGGTGGGGAAATACACTTCGGGAATATTAACTGAAACTATGTTGAGCATAGAATTATTCACCGCTGTCTTATGTCAAATACTCCATGGTTGAATGGAGGAATACAACTCATGGTTATTCACTGGATTATGAAAGCATTACATACTGCCATTTGTTGAGTAAGTTATTATTTATCATAGTCACCGTTTATATTTTCTGAACGGGAGGAAGTATTCTATTTATATTTATGGTAGTATGTAATTGGAATCATTGTTTACTACATAGCACACCAACATTTATTTTTAATGTTTATATTCTAGTGGATCAAATGGTATTTTGTTTTGATCTGGAAAAGGGAAAATTGGTGAAAGTAGGAATATGTTATTTTCTCATGAAGGGTGTGTTTATAAATAGTCACATGGAAATATATGTGCTAAACTCAAAGGAAAATACTAAGTTACACTCCCAACACTAACGTGCTTAGGAAAAGTGGGAGGAATTAAATTGGACATCATATATATCTTGGCTATTATTGTGTGTCAATTGAGGAAGTTACTCTATGTTTTAGAGGAAAAAAATTTACTAAACTTGTTACTCATGTTAATTATGGGTGGAAAATTGCGGGAAGGAATAAACTAAATGATGAATAATAAAGTTTGGAACTTGTTATTTTACCAAACAACCGCATGCCTATATGTTATTGGATTTATTTGCAAGGAAGTTTAATGCAACATTCTTAGTGGAAGTTACAATTCTAAATTTGTTGTTAATTCTTTACACAAAGGAAATATTTTATACTTTGTGGAAACTCTGGAATTTAGAGGAGGTGTTGTTGTTTAATTATATACACAAAGGAAGTTTATACTTTGTGGAAACTCTGAAATTTAGAGGAGGTGGGAATAATGACAGGATTTGCTAACTGAATTCACTTCATAATTTTTGGAACAAGCTTCACATCAATGGTATGTCAGGTCAAATGGTTTTATTTATGATGAAAGACAATGGTTTTATTTGTGATGGAAGACAATCATATACACATGTTAGTGTTAATTGTTTTGTGTTATCATTATATGTGCTAACTATGTTCCTATTGTTTTAAATATCACATTGATGGAAGTGAAAGCTTGGTTCAGTTTTAACTTTCATATGAAAGGTATGTCTAAAGCGTCCTGCATTTTGGGAGTGGAATTACATAGATAATATTTTGATATATTTTTCTATGGGAAAGTGCAAACCTGTCATGTACCTTTTGATTAAGGGAATGATACTCTACGAGGAATTATATTTGAACTCGTGAGGAAAAAGGAAGGACAATTGTCATACCACGGTTATTGTGGGACATTATTCGTGCGACCTAAACTTAGCCATGCCGTTGTAATTGTTGCTATTTTGATTAGCACGGAAAATGACTTGCTGGAATTTTGGCAAACGGAAAATTATTTTATAAAGATTGTTGGAATCGCATAAATGAATTTGCTGGCGCAAGGAAACGTGGATTATTCATTCTTTGATGATCTCAAGCTTCAGTTGCGTGGATATATTGAAACTATTATTTAAATTGATCTTCGTGGAAGGTAATCTATTTTATGTTATGTGTTAATATTTACATTTGTAGATATTTATGGTTTACAATGGAAACATGGAAATTCTTTGTTTACGGAATATATATGAATACTTTGATGCATGTCAAGCATTGAAGGAAGTATATGGCTAAGGAATCTTTGGAAACGTAAGGACATGGAAGGTGCATCATAACCTGTTACGTTGTGATAATATGACTCCCAAGGTCACAAAGTGTATATACAACGTGAGCGCATTGAAGGAATGGATTATTTTTTAACCATGCTAATTGTATGGGAATTCATCTTGATTGAAATAAAATGTTTTCAGTCAAGTGGGAGATATAGGAAATTGTGTCTTGCAACATTTTATATATCTACTACATTGTCCGGAATTAAACTTCAATGTGAAGTGTCACGGAAATAACAGGGAATTACTGATGCACATGTACTTAAGGAAGCCGGTACGTCTATACTGGAGCACAGTGTATATGAATATGCTGGAAATACACCCGGGAACAGTATAGAGTGGAATACCAGGTTGTCCGTAGGATTGGCTCTATGGATTGTTAAAGCCTGCAAGTTTGATTGTGTATCAAACTCGGCGCATGACTCACACGTGCGTGTTGGGACCTAATTGTTTAACATTAATAGGCTCGGTAATTGGCTGTTAGGTATGGTAGTCGTTCTAACATGTCACGAGTCCTATATGGAAACAGATTGGTATATCTGGAATTTGGAGTCAATATAAAGGTCCCACCCTCTAGCATCAAATATGCATTGTGAGCGGCACCACCGATAAGGCAGAGGAATAAAGGGTAGGCTGAATTGCTCCAACCCTAATTTTCTCACACTCACCTCCCTCGCGCTCGACGAGCCCAGCGCCGAGGCGCCAGGGTCCAGGCCTTCTACGCGAGGATGAGGTGGGTGGCGTATCCTCTATGCAAGGACAACACGGACGAGCATGGGCGACGCCATGGGCACGGGCATCCTGCTCTCCCTGTCGTGCCAGCCGCCGGAGTTGGGCATGGTGCGCGCGTCGTGCAGCGGCTAGTGGCGGAGGCGACGATCGGGCCGGGATGGCATATTTCGAAGCGCGGGTGGACCGTGGTTCGGCGTAGCGCAGTACCTGGAGGCTGGAGCTGCTGCACTTATCTGGGGCTGGAACCGGAGTGCTAGGTGCAGACCGGCGGCAACGTCGCATGCAGGGGTGTGCATCAGCTGCTCCTCACCTGTCTCCTTGTCGCCTCCAAGGTACTCGACGAATTTTAAGTACCTCGATCCATTGCCTCGATTGGTGACTAATTGCAAAAACTGCTCAACATTCGTCCATCACCGCGTAAGTAGTACGAAACTGAATTTTGCTCCGTTCCATCATATGCTACACAAAGTTTATTTTTGATCCATTGCCTCATGGCGAAGTCGATATGTGTGATAGTTTGTTGTTTCAATTCTAGTAGTTTCCAACAAAATGGGTTGGGTTGTGAATGTTGCAGGAATTTGTGATAAGCATGTGGGATATTTTTCCGTATGTGTGTTTGGGTTTCAGATTTTGCGTTATATGTGAGAGACTTGTGAATTCGTCGAGTCAATCAGGTCTATTGTTGCTTGAGTTCTTCAGAGGAAGAACAACTCACTTTTATGCATGCTCTAGCTAATCAATGTTGTTAATAACCATACCTGCCTATTTGCTGATGGGTATCGTCCACCAGCAGTATCTCATTGTTTTTTAATTGCTGTATAAGCATACAGAATGAGATAGTTACATTAGAGTGGAGTGTGGAGTGTACAAATGCCTCAGGTAGTTTCCATTTTCGAACAAAGAAATACATCCGACAAGTAAACAAGCTGAGAGATAACGGTGCATGAAAGATGAAATGCAAACAGTAGATAGAACGAGGGCTTTTGTCCAAGAATTTCATGAACACCGTGTTCCGTAGTACTGATCATTCATTTGTGAACCCCCTTATGCACGTTCTTGGCATTAATGCTATCAATTGCCTGTATCTCGCTTGTTTTGTTCAGATTTTTTTGTGTCCCTATTTGATAACCTTCTTTAGATGTGGTTGGTAATATCATACTATGGTTTGTGATCGATAACTTGCATGCTATGGTATTGGTAATAGATTTATGGTATTTCCCCTTCTGGTAACTTGCTATGTGGATGGTAATATTTTTACTAGTTTTCGTCATCGATAACTTACATGTTATAGTATTGGTATTAAGTTTATACCATTTCCCAAATGGTAACTTGTTTGGTATTTTTTAGTGCCCATGTTTGATAAGTTTGCTTTATATGTGGTTGGTAATATCGTACTATGGTATGTCATTGATAACTTACATGCTATGGTATTGGTAATAATTTTATGACATTTTCTCATCTGCTAACTTGCTTTATGGGTGCTTGGTAATATTGTTACTATTTTCAGCATCGATAACTTGCATGTTATAGTCTTGGCAATAAATTTATAACATTTTCCATATGGTAACTTGTTTTCGTAATTTATAGTGTCCATGTTTGAGAACTTGCTTTATATGTGGTTGGTAATATTGTACTATTATTTGTCATCGATAACTTGCATGTTATGGTACTGATAATAATTTTACGGCATTTTCCCTTCAGGTAACTTGTTTTATTTGTAGTTGGTAATTTTTTTACTAGTTTTCGTCACAATAGCTTGCATGTTATAGTTGGTAATAAATTTCTAAC
This sequence comes from Poa pratensis, assembly GCA_947311845.1. Lineage (NCBI taxonomy): Eukaryota > Viridiplantae > Streptophyta > Magnoliopsida > Poales > Poaceae > Poa > Poa pratensis. The sequence goes on from CAMZMU010000052.1 coordinate 41,467,747, forward strand.
ATTTCCCATATGGTAACTTGTTCTATGTGGTTGGTAATATCTTATTAATTTTTATCATCGATATTGGACAATATCTTTTGTACATCATACATACGGCTAGTCAACCTTTTTCTCATTTTTCTCTTCTTTGTTTTTTCCACTCTATTTTATTCCGTGTCTCGCCTATCTGTACATTCCTGTAGAGACGAAAAAACAATTAGGCATTGCATTCATTCACGCTTTCAAGACTTCCCTTTAATCTTCTCGTACCTAGGTACACCTTCACTTTCAAGTCCTGAAAGCACTGAACTAGATTTATGACTTTCTGTCACTATGTCGTGACTAAATTGTTGTCTCTATTTGTGCTCTTTTTGGAGATCATAAATGTTCAGGTGAACCACACAACTGGAGCCGAGGAAACCATCAGCACATAATGTAAAGAAATAGTGAGCCAGGACAAAGAGATAACGACATGTTTGCTTTCTATTCCGTTCTTTGTTTTTTAACGAACTTGCAACTATGGAATTGTTTTCGTGAGATTATTGTGTTCTTTGTTTGGGCAGCCCGATCCACGTCAATTATGCAATTAGGTCAGTTTTGTGTATGTTTGATGGTATACACTTTATCAGGTTTTGTTGTGAATGTACATGATTTAAATTTACCTTTAAGTGCACATTGGTAAATGGCTAGCAGTTTGGATTACGGGATGTTTTTTCAGATTTCTGTGAAGAGATGATTGTCGAGGGGCCTGTCATTTCTTTGAAGATTGAGCGAGAAGTTTCTTCATTGGTCTTGAAATTGAGAATCTTGGGGATTGAGATTGATCAAATGATCAGATTTTAATAATGCACCAGCATGTTGCTCAAACAATAGTTAGACTCAAACATTTTCTATATATGCATGTTTGTCCATATGTGCGGCAGTAAGTTAAAATTTTCTCTTTTTATCCCACTCAATGATTTAGGTTGCTATATTAATTTGTTTTTTTATATTATTAGAGAACTGCATATGTATTACACAAAGAACGAGTACAAAGACTCGAGCAATACAGCACAACATACGCAGGAAGCATAGCTACAGAGGAAAACAAAACCGCCACCGACGCCGGAGACGATGAAGCCGAACCACCTTCTTACCTTTACCCGAGAGCACCTCCGCACATGGAAAAGGCCGCAGAATCCGTCCGCCACACAGTGACGAAACCTTACTCGATGAACGCCCACGGCCAGCGCCCTCCACAGCCTGCAGCACCACCCTCCATCGGCCACCAGACCCGGCGAAGCTAGCAGAGCCTCCTCGCAAACACCGCTTCTACCTCCTACACACCACCACCCCAGCTCCACACCGCCGCTGGAGGACACGCCGGCGTGACGACGACAGAGCCAGGAGACCGGAGTCCCAGAGCCGCAGGTCAACGGCGCCGATCCGTCGACCCGAAGCAGGGGCCTGGACCGCCCGAGGAATCCGAAGATCCGCGAGCGCCAGGACGACGGCGAGCACCCCGCTGCACACGCAGCAGAGAGGGGAAGCGCCGCCCCCAAAACCACCGCCAACCACGCCACCACCTCCACAGCGCCGCCGGCAGGAACGCCCTCTAACCCAACACTATGTACATGGCGAGATCCGGGGATTCCCAAGCCTCCCGCTGCCGGAGCAGCCGCCGGAGACGGAGGAATCCCACGGATCGCCGCCGCGCGAGGTGGATTGACGACGACGAGCTCAAAAATCGCCCCTGAGCACTTTAGCTAGGGGATAAGGTCGCGGTGGGTCACAGCGTAAGAAAGTGGTAGTTCATATTTTTCTCCATTTTTTGTACAAGTAAAAAGTGGGTTCTTTCTACCTCCTACCCATTTTTTACCCTAAAATATCACTCCCCAAAAAGGGAATTGAGAAATAATTGCATTTTGTGCTTTACTAAAAATTGGCGCTAAAAGGGGATGCGAATCTGGGCGATAAAAGGGAATATTGAATCATCTTGAGCTACCTACAAACCGCTGGCCACGTTCGTTCGATCAGGCGCATGGGCCAGAAAGGGAATTGAAGGCCACGGACAGGGACCACGGACGGGACGCATGGAAGGGACCAATGTATGCCGAAAAGGGAATATAATTCCGTGTGCTGCTTTTCCATTTCGCGACGGTACGGAATCGTGCGAGCGATCCCTACTGCTCGCACGTGAGAAAGGTAGCCTCGCCCCAAACTCACACGTAAACTGGAAAAAAGAACAACCTTCCCCCGGAAAGTGGTATTTACACCCGAGCTGCAGTGCTCCTGGTCCTTTAAAAAAATTAAAAAACATACATTTATAAATCTTGAGAAAAACCATACATGTTCTCAATGATTTATACTATAAGTGTGCAAAATATCAATGCATTTTTTTGTATTATAATCTAAAAAATAAGAAAATCGAGAGATTTGAAACTATATATTGTTCACTATAATAAGATATGTAAATTTGTCATTTTTGTGTAGGTCATAATATAAAGTATTTCACATTGAGATATTGCATGTCCATAGGATAGATCATCAAGAATATGCATGATTATTTTTCAGATTTTTATAAGACTTTCAAATATATTTCTATTTTTTTAAGTAGAAGGAGCACTTGAGCTACCTCGGGTACATGAAATCTCTACCCCACCATATTCTCATGCGGCGGAATAGATGTCACGAAGCTGCAGGCCTCAAGCGCACGAGGGGCTGAACAACATTTCTGTGGCCCAACGACACGCAGGAATAAGGTTTAGCCATTTATGCGTTCTTCCCCTTTTAAAATTTCTGATTTCTTTAATATTTTCTTGTTTTCTTTTTTCAATTTATTCTTTTTATCTCATGTTTTTGTGGTTTCTTTCGGTTTTTAAGATTTTTTGAAAGATGTTCATAATTAAAAATAGTTTATTAAAAACTTAAATTATAATATCTTCAGATATTTAAATGTTAAAAATCGGAAATTGTCCAGATTTGAAATTCTAATTTGAAAAATGTTGATAAATTGAAAAAACAAACTTGAAAATGTTCAAATTTAGAAAGTGTTCAAATTCTGAAAATGTCCAGATTTATAGAAAAAGAATTTTTTATTTTAAATAGTTTCAGATTTAAAAGTTTGGATTAGAAATTATACAATATTTATAGAAAAACGGTACAATACTTTTTTTGTTGGGCCGCATTTGGGTCTGCCCGTGAAGCGCTTGCTTCAGGTGGCGCGGGCGCCCAGCACCGCACGAGGGCGCGATATAGGAGCACGCCAGCGCGCTACAGTAAAACCTTATTTCCATGTGCGGCAGTGCGAGGGTGGCAGGAAAATACATATCTAGTGCAGGCCAGCAACACATAGTTCTTTGCGAGTTTAATTTGAAGGAAATGTTTAGGTTCCCAATGAACAAGTACTGCACTTCCCTTTAAATACACTAGTTGAATCGGCGCGGGATGTCATAATATGGAAGGTAATTCTTTAAAAAAAATCGAATTTGAATTTTAGCAATGTGGCACGTAATGTTAGTATTTTTTGTGTGTAGTTACGTTGATGTGGTATCATAATTTTTTGGATGAGTATATTTGAGTAGGAACTTCTTGCTAGATTAATATATCTATATTTCTTGGTGGGTTTTGAAGCCATTCGAATGTTTTAAATACTCGTTTTCAGAATTTGGCCAACAGTTTTGCAGAATCTAAATACTATAAAACAATATGTCTGAAATGTCATAAATTCGGTTAAGCATGTTCTATTTAGAATTTGATTTGTAGTTCGAATATACTGGCTTGGGGTTTTTTAACAGTTGTTTCCTAATATTTACATTTGTGGTACTTTTATGTTTATGTTTTTCAGTCCGTGATATAAATGAGTAATTGTATCTTGCATGTTTTTTTTATCGTTTTGGTGAATGTTTTCAATTTTTATGCAGTGAATGTAGCTGAAGTTACTAATTTCGCGGCATCTAGCAGTTTCGCAAAATGGTCAAATACCGTCAAACAATATGTACGAAATGTTTTAAATTGCGTAAAACATGTTATGTTTTAGAACTTGGTTTCTAAATATAGTGGCTTGGGGAATAATTGTGGAACAACTATTTCTCTCTATTGGTTGTATTTAAATGATTTAGCAAACTCTATTTAAGTAGGATGGTTTGTACCAAATTGTTTTATCCGGTCTATCATATTGAAAGATATTACTGATGTTATTTCTGCTGATTTTATTTGAGTATAGAAGAAATTTGTGGAATACATGTATTTGAATTGTCGTAAAAGTGTGAGCTGCAAATATCTAGCAAATTTATAGCATAAACAGTGAGCATTTTTGTTATGTGCTTGTTCATATATTTGTCATATTTGTAAATACTGTTGTGGCAAAAAGTCAAATTTCAAAATGGAGGCAAGCAGAAGTGTTCAGAACTTAATGTATTGTTTTTTTTAAAAAATAACATTTGTTAGTACTTGAAAATTTTAAATTGTTAATAGTGAGAAAACATTCGTACGCGATTTCTTCTTTACAGTTTTTAAATGCTAAGGATTGGAAGGCAGGTTTTTTCCCCATATTTGTGAATACCGCGGTGTAAATAACTAAAATTTGGAGGTGTGGACGTTCGGGAAGTTTTCAGACTTTAATATGTTCAAATATAGTTTAATTTTGTCGTAATTTTCTTATTTAGCACCATATTCAGAGGGAGCTACATTTGTGAGTACCGGGGTGTTAGTAATTGAAATTTGGAGATGTGAACATTCATAAGGTTTTCGGATTTTAATATGTTCCAATATGGTTTAATTTTGCTGTAGTTTTAAAATTTAGCACCATATTGAAAAGAGGTATAGTATGGTTATGTACAAAAGTTAACCGGTGTGAACAGTAATTTAAATTTGAAGATGGACGTCTTGAAGAATATTTGTAGTGTTGGAAGTGGTTGTAATTTGAAAAAAGCTCACACTTGAAAATGGTTCAGATTTGGAAAATTACAAAAGGTTTGGAAATCAGAAAACAAAAGAAACAAAAAACGGCCGCGCCGTGGAGGTCGCCGCCGGCGCGCCACCGCGATGCGGGACGCGCGGGTGCGCGTGTTTGATGCGGCTCGACGTGGGGAGGCCTTAGGTGGACTCAAAATTGTATCGTGTGGTTGCTATATTTATATAGCGGGGCGAAAAACTATTTTTTCATTACCCATGCACATGTTGAAACCGAAACATCCTTTTGACAAACCTTTTCTTAGCGGAAATTACAACGAATTCGAATGCAGCTTTAAGAAGCTTGAAGTCTAATCCTAGCCTTTTCTATACTTCTTCCATAACTGATCCCAGTGCCTCACATGCCCAATGACGGTCAGTTAAGTGGCCTTTTTTTTAAATGATTGACCATGCTGACAAATGATTGACCGCACTGACTGGCAGGTAACTCCTGGAAACTATCAAGTCTCGTAGACTTCTTGGCTGATCGGTGCATGCAATTTATATGGGATGAAACGTGGAAAAATCATGCATTTCACACCCACTAAGTTGTTAGCTCACCCACCATAGTACTTCATCATAACCAGCTGGGTGGCCCGCGCAATTGCGCGGCTATGAATGAGATTATTTCTATCTTGATTGTTTTGTATTAGTTTTCTTTTTATGTCTTCTTTTCAAAATAATAAAGAGAAATAAGAAGTGTAAATATATTAAAATAATTAACAGTAGTCGGTTTGTAGATCCTCATTAGGCGGACTGACACGATCATCAATTATTCCACCAAGTTATATTATGGAGGAGATGAATCTAGCATCAATTTGTATTCCACTCAACGTTTTCCACACACTCCAGCGATCAACCTTGTCATCGATCACTGATCACTAATGATAAAATTTTCCATGTCCAAAAATTAACATAAAAATGATCAGTGATACTAACTTGATTCATTAGTGACATCACCTACTGATAAAGCGTGTGAATTACATTTTCTTCAGTAGACCATCTGATTTAATTCGTTGTTAATGATAGACTGAACAAAAATAAAGATATACGTGTTTGTCTTTAATCCATGGCGTGAATTATTTTAGGTTTTCTATAAAACAATCCGTATAGTAGATAATTAAATTGGCAAATACATTTAATAATATCTTTCCGTGGACTACCGTGAAGCTCCTATTAATGTCTTGACATCTATCCATTCACGTGATTCTTAGGTTGTATGAGGTATCTATTTTGTATCCTCCTACTCCTATTCTAACATGATAAACGAATCATAAATTTAGTCTATATTTTTACTATTAAATACCTGATCGTACTCGGGCATCATCAGTTTGAAAGTTTTGTCCAAAGCTAAATGACACAAACGGTATCAGTTGGTCTGGCAATATTGCTATTGTTCTATTTCCCAGAATATCTCAGCTGCAATTATATCAAAGGCTAAGATGAATGACTAAATTATTGATCACCCCGTAATCAAAATTTACAAAACCTTTTTTTATATCAAGATGCATGAACCTTGCCTGCTTAATGCTGGCCGCAGCTGCCGACTTTGTCGTCGACCACTGAATGCGCCATCGGTGCATCGCAGCTGCACGCTCAAGATTGGAAACCCGCTGGGTGCTTGCTTAGCATCGTGGCCTCTTCTTCAGCACCATGGCGACCTGTCACCTCCTCATCAAGCCTGTGAAGTAGCCGCAAGCCCTATACAACAACACCATTTATCAAGCATAAGCGAATGAAATTCCAAAATTAAACTCATGAGAGGACATTGATAATCAACTCATAATGGTACATTTTGGTCTATATTTCCCTGCCTGCTCGCGAGATCAGGGAACACCATCAATTTGAACCGCAAGCACGAATCGAGAGCATAACATAAACGCAGTGATGCCCGTGCTATATCTGGATTTGGACCCGATTCAGCGCTCGCCGCCGTTGAACCGCTTGACCTGCCGCAAGATCAAGAGACGGTGAGGATAGCGGTGGCCTTGGATGCCCGAAAGAGGGAGGCACAATCCTTAATTGCAAGCATAGTTCAAGGGGATTTGGTGCACCGACGTCCACTATTACTGGAGTCGATCCAGCGTCCCCGTTGAGATGATGTGCTCAAGCGGCGAGAGGACGGCTGCTGCCTTTAGCTTCGGCAAGAGATCAAGGATGGACCCGATTGAAAATTCGCCATCAATGGAGGCGCGATGGACACGTGGAACTGACCATAACAGCGACAGCGAGATGCAGCCTTTGCCAACGACGACGAAGACAGGCACACCCGTCCGCGAGATTGAGAGAAACATGCAGCTGTAGAACCACCCGTCGGCCGTAGGTGCTAATGACGACGACCGCTAGATGGCGATATCTGTACCCTCCATCCAGCAACGGCGGGCCGGGCGTTTCTCTACATCCAACGACAATTCATGGACTCTGCTAGGCTGCCCGGCCGGCCGTCGCGCGATACATCCATTGATCCTAGCAGTCGTACTTCTTTTTGGCAAGGATAGCAGTCGTACCTGAATAGAAAACCTACTCTGAGTCCTCTCCGGCATCTTCGACCTGCAGCTTCGCTGGAAGCCTGACACCTATCATCTCCGTCTTGTGGACGCCGGAGATGTTGGCGTCATCTGCGGCAGGGTCGATCTGCAGCTCGTACTTGACGTCGCCTATCAGTCGCAGCTCTTCGTCGATTGTCCTCGTGTGTGGCTTCCATCATCGTGTCCCCCTTTGTACCGGGAATCGTTCAAAATAGGTTCATCCTCATCTTGTCGCGAGTTGCCGAACGATCAAAATAGGTTCATCCTCATCTTGTCGCGAGTTGCCGAACAGCATGCGCCGGCGTGGCCGTGATGGATGGTCTGATCTGTCGTGAATACCTTGAGTTTTGCTGTTTGCTTCATGCGCGCACCTGGAAAGTAACGCCGGCCCGGCCGGAGAAAATCGCTCCGCGCCTCTCTGTGTCCTCCAATCGATGAACACAATGGTCGTCTCGTGTGCGTGCCTCTCTCTTGGATCATATATGCGTACGGTAGGATCTAAAATAATGTATGCTTTGTGAGGAAGCAATTGCTTTTGACGTGTGCAACTCAATCTCTTTTATCCTTCTCCTTGCGCACGTTGCTTCTCGCAATAACTTTTAAATCTACACCGTTCGCTCTTAGCTGGTTAATCTGAGCCGTTATTTGTCCTGTGTTTTAATTATATAATAGATAGTAAGTTTAATGGAAACGCCTTCTCCCTACAAATCTCTACTATATAATATGGCTTGAGTAGGTGTTGATACGTCATGACAATTTTACACAAAACTCCCTAAACAATCCAATAACTAACCCGCAGCCCACATGGGATAGAAAGCTATCTTCTTTCCTGAGTCAACCCCTCGGTCCAAAACACAGCTCGCTCCGCCGCTGGGCGCCGCCGCCGATTCGCTCTTCACCCACGGCCTCCGCCTTGAGTTCGCCATCAATGTGCCCCTAATCTCTCGATCGATCGTCTCCACCTCCGGAGTTGCATGACGCCGCCCCGTACTCTAGCACCACCGCAAATCAGCATCTGTGGCATCTCCTAGCTTCTAGCGGGCTGCCGCTAACCCTAGATGTGTGCATCCAAGGGGAAAGCGGAGGCATGGGAGGACGGTGGCCGCGTCCCGGTGGAAGCGGGTGGGGCTGAGCCGAAGGCCGGTGTGGAGGTCGGCGGTGGCGTCGGAAGATGCATGTCCTCCGCGGCCCTGGTTCCGGTGCTCATGATGGTGAGGAGACACCGATGAGCCTCCTCAATGACTTCCCGACGAAGATGCATGTACCCTTCGTCACTGGGGTCTGCCGTTACGGGTACTAGAGCTTCCGGCCGCCGCGTGGCCGCATGGACGAGAATGCTCGCCGACACCCCTCTACTCCCGCGGCCCCCCACAAGCGCCACCTCATCCGGCTACTTGCTTCAGAGTGGTCGAACCGACTTCTCCCCTCGCCGCCCAGATGCAGCGTCGTCGGCCGGGCTTCGCCGGCGCCCAGAACCGCACCACGCATCCAGCAGGCGGCACCCCTCCTGCAGTAATCGCTCGTTCTCCTGTGCACGTGTGTGCCTGCTCGAGGTTCAAGTCCATGACCAGCGAGGGACCTATGCTGCTCACGTTGGCCTTGTACGGGAAGGTCAACGCCGTGTTGCACGGCATGCCATATTCACAGATGAGCGTCTCCGACAACATCAAGGAGAATGGCCGTTTTCATGCGCTTCAAGTGCTCGATCAAATGCCTTTATGAAAATTGCAAACGATCTGCTGGTGGAGCTGATCAACGAACTGTAGCTCGCCATACTGCCATTGACATGCTGAAAGCTGCTTAAACATTGAGGTGACTCTTCTAAACACATCTTCGTTATGGACACTTCTGCATACAGCGTACGTGGTAATTAGCAAAATGAGTAAGGATATGAGTTCTTAAGTGTTGGGCCTGGTCATATAGGAGGGATCTACGACGTGCTCTTCTTTTTTACATCTTACACGATTTGTATTCAGTACTCTTCCTTGCAGTGTTGTCAGTTTAGAGTATGTAAACATAGAAGATCTCTTAAACATGGTTCACATGGTCTTAAGAGATTTATTTTTCACGAACACGCTAGGAAGGAATATGTTTGAGATCATGACCATGGAATGAGTTTCGTAATTGTAAAGCGATTTTCCAGCTTGGACTTTGATAAGATATGGTTAGTCCGAAGAGTTAATGGCACCCGCGGTCACACAACTCGACGCCAATGTGCACTTAAGTCACACTTCTACAGAACGTGATTATTTGTAAAATTAATATTACTCCAGGCGGTTTTCTGAAAATTTACCGTCCAAAACGGACTGACAAGTGGGGTCAGTGACCTGCGTGCACGCACTTGTCGAGTTGTGTGACCAAATAATCACGTTCTGGAGAAGTGTGACTTAAGTGCACATCGACGACGAGTTGTGTGACCGCTGGTGCCATTAACTCTAGTCCGAAGCATGAGCCCTTCCATCATAAACTATGTGCTTCTTCCGTAACAAAATGACTACGGTACAGAGCAAATGTATTATTTTAACTATGTTTTTTGCTTCATGTTTGCTATGGAAATTTGTTTTTAAGTGTAAATTGTGTACATTGAACAATAGTTTTTATCCACCGAAAAAGAGGTTAATCATGGTATAACATAAGTGTAAGAAATTGTTTATCTTGGTAGGGTGGGTAGACCAAGTAGAATGCTTCCTTGATAGTTTATTGTGTGCGGAACGCTGAATTATTTGGATTTTTCTAAATTCAGCTATTATATTAAGTGGTTTCTTCTTTGCGTTATCACTACGGGAATGGCCAACAGTGCCGACGGCTAGAACCTGTGCCGACGGCTATTTATCGGGGCCGTCGGCACAGGGTCGTAACAGGGCCAGCCGTCGACAAGTCCGTCGGCACAGAAACGGCCGTCGGCACAGACGTTCTATCCCGACGGCCACCGTCGGCACAAAAACCGCCGTCGGCACAGCTTATGAGGTGACGTCGACGGCACTCTGTGCCGACGGCTTTGCCGTCGGCACAGTGCTCTACCATTTTTATTCATTTTACCATATTTTTCATTTTTATGTATCTATTTATTACTCTCAATTAAATTTAATATGTTTTTATTCATTTCTATATGTATATAGCCACGCCAAATAGCGGTCTCCACCCACATAAAATAACGTCGAGACTCTCTAGTGAGTTCCTGCACTTAGAGGTGAAAACTCCCCTTTCGGGCGAACCGGATGGAATCTTGTGTCGATTTGGGGTATACTTTGGTTTGTCATGTTCCTATGGCCTGACCTAACACAAGCAAGCAAAAAAGTCCACTGGGCTACCCCCTTTCGACGCACGTCTATGGGGTAGACGGAAACGTTAGGGCCTCGGAGCGTCGGAACCCCACCCAAACCTAGGTTGTGCCATACCATATGTGTACAAGTGTGTTGTGTGTTTCAAATGTCCAAGAATCTACTCCTAGGTGTGACCGACATCACCGGCTTCACTTTCTCTCTAGTGAGTTCCTGCACTTAGAGGTGAAAACTCCCTTTCAGGCGAACCGGATGGAATCTTGTGTCGATTTGGGGTAGACTTTGGTTTCTCATGTTCCTATGGCCTAACCTAACCCAACCAAGCAAAAAAGTCCACTGGGCTACCCCCTTTCGACGCACGTCTATGGGGTAGACAAAAAAGTACCTTGCAATATGTGACTTGTCCCTCTTATTACACGTAACTAATGCACAAAACAATTTGAACCGTACTTGTAGGGAGCTGATCCCAACGTTGAGATGACAGATGAGCTGAGATGTGTTTCCCAAGGATTTAACCGTACTGTCATGAAGTATGAGAAGTATGATGTGAATGGGTTCCGCTTCCATACAGAGTATCACCAGAATAATCGTCCTGGAGCAAAAACTGTAAATACTGGGGTCTTCACCAAAGGATCCAGAGGAGCCGATGGAGCCAATTACGTAGATTACTACGGAAGGTTACAGAACGTATACGAGCTGACGTTCAATCGTACAAACATAGAACTCAAGCTCGTTGTGTTCAAGTGCCACTGGTTCGACCCATGCACTGGACCACATGGTGGACAGAGAAGTGAGCCTTCCATTGGGTTAGTTGAAGTTAAGCCTCCAACCACCTATACCGGAGCCGATGTCTATATTGTGACTCACCAAGCCAAGCAAGTTTATTATTTGCCCTACCCATGCCTGAAAGAGAACCTCAAGGGCTGGGAAGTCGTGTTCCGGGTATCCCCACATGGTAAGCTACCCAGGCCCTCTGACGACGATTACAACAATATTGACCCTAAAACATACGAGGGAATTTTCTATCAAGAGCAAGAGGACTTCGGGCACTTTGACTTACAAATAGGTGGTCTCGAGGAACTCGAGAACAATGCACACACTCATGGTGAGTCAGTGGTCGATCTGAAGGACATAGATGTGCTCTCGAAGTTTCATGCGGAAAATGACGACGATGACGAGCCTGGCGATGAGCTTTCGCCCTACTACTCACGTGATAGTGATAGTGATAGTGAGAATGAGAACCGACACCCTGATGAGGAGAGTGATGACGATAGGTATTTATTTTTGGTATCTACATGTTATTATGTCTTTTATTCTTTAGTATTTATTTTTTGACATGCTTCTTCATTGCATTATGTGTCTTTATGCTTAGTGTCTACATTTTATTATGTCTCGATGTTTACTTGTTTTCTCTTTCTCAATGCAGTTGATTGAACAATATGAGCCAGGGCAAGGAAAGCGCTTCTGGTGGTCCTTCTCCCGGTGCTACGCCGATCCGACGCTCACCTACTATCAGCCGGGGAGATATGGGGTTCACCCTGTCGCCGTCTCCGCAATAGATGTAGGGTCTTGGGCGTCTAGACATCTAGCTATATATGTATGTATCTATTTGATGATGGTCCTATGTGTGTATCACCTGATGATTTGGCATTTTGTTTGATGATATATGGAGCCACTGTGTGATCTTGTTTGCTGTGAATTTATCGTGATTTTTGATTATTTTTTCTGCTATTTTTGCTGCAAAAAACGAGCTGCTGGATAAAAAAAAATCTGGGACAAACCTGTGCCGACGGCATTGCCGTCGGCACAGACGTGACCATTTGGACAATACCAGGAGCGCCCAGCTGCCTCCACGTGGCAGATCTGTGCCGACGGTTTTGCCGTCGGCACAGGATCCTACCCCTGGCCCGGCCTGTGCGGGCCCACAGGCCGCTGTGCCGACAACCTAGGTGCCGACGGTGCGTTTCTGGCCGTCGGGAACAGCTGTGCCGACGGGTTATGTCTGTGCCGACGGCCAGGTGGCCTATGCCTACAGGGCCCTATGCCGACCACCCTGTGCCGACGGTGACCGTCGGCATAGGTGTGTGCCGACGGTATCGGGACCTTTGCCGACGGGCTTCGGCCGTCGGCACAGCTGGTCATTCCTGTAGTGTTAAGGACAACTGGATATAGTTTTTACTCCATGAGATTCTGAGATATGGCTGAACTTATTTTCAGGTGAAGATAGGAAAGCACAGCTCCGCCTCTATCTCTTTGCAGGGCCGCCGCACGCTGTCCAAGACGTTGTAGAGCGTGGTAAAACCGGGGGTATTTGCAGCTCAGTCTTGCGAAGGTATGTGGCAGAGCAGATCATGGACAAGGATGATTGACGAACCAATCGAATAACACAGTTGTTCACTCACAAAATTTTCCCCTGTGTTGCAGCTTACAGCCGAGACGATGAGTGCAGAGATAAGAAATAAGATGCACTTTCTTCTTGAAATTCAGTTTACCCTCCATCAGTTGTAGTTTTGTGAATTCTTTGTTCTCATCTGTTTCATTTGGTCTGGCCGTGCGTTGCAACGGGTTTAAGATAAATAGATAGATGTTGACTTTGTGGTATCTGTTCTTCAGAGGAGTACAGCTACCGATCCCCCAGATGCAGGACCGCTTGGAGGAATGGTGGCTGGGAATTAGAAGCTAGATCGTGTAGAAAGATCGTAGGAAGCTAGATTCGTGGATAGTATTGGTGATCTGGAGCTTGTGGAAGCAGAGGAATGCCCGAGACTTTGGGAATTTGAGGCAACAGTGCAATGAGACTGCTTTGGTAGCGAGAGTGGAGGACGAGCTGCGACTATGGTCGTTGGCAAGAGTAGGAGGACCCAATAATGTAGCGAGAATTTAGTTTTTAGTTCTTTTCCGGAGACTTTCTTAAGCATTTGTTCGAAGATGCTGCCTCTTGTAAATATCTTGCTGCCTTCTATAAAAAATTGGTATGCCTTTTTGGCATACCCCTTTAAAAAAACTTACTTTTAACTCTGGTTTTGATTTGAACATGATATGTTTCATGTCAGACTTAGTTGAAGTTATCCTATTCCTTGAAAAAATTAATTAAAACATACTCCATTTTGGCATAATTCACGTTTTCCCTAATGATCTCCCGAGAAACTAACGACGAGAGAATGAGAAGCATAAAATGCTTGTAAAATTATGAAGCCGTATGGCACGACCAGACAAAAATAGAAGAGAGTCCATTGTCCTCCTAATGTTGATCTGTTCATGTACAGTCAGTAACATTACATCTTGAGATGTCTTATGATGGTGCATTCTTAGCATTGAGTACAGTCGGTAACACTACATCCGGAGATGTCTTAAGATGGTGCATTCTTAGCATTGAGTATATACATGATCAATTTTTTATCTGAACTTGATCATCCTGTAAGACGAAATATTAATTCATGATAAAGTGAGATGAGTCGTTTTAAGTGTGCATGATGGGTCATCTGTTCGCCCGTAGCAACGCACGGGTATTTTCCTAGTTATAATATACGGAGAGTACTAGATCTAGATGCAACACCTATCCAATAGCCAAAATACAACTCTGTCAAATAATTATTTGAAACCGAACGTGTCTTTTCATTATAGATAGGGGAAAACAAACAATTGTTGTTACACGGGTTCAGCCATAGAGAAAGCTGAGTAGATTACACTGAAAAGTCACTAAACTCAGCCTCCCGAGTGGGCAAGCCTGTAGCTTGCGATCTCTTGCCGGGCAAGGGAGGACACGACATCCGGTGTTTTCTGAACTCCTTGGAAGATACGTCTGTTGCGCTCATTCCAAACATTCCACACAGTGTAAGCAGTGGAAGTTAGTACGTTCTTCAGCCCTGGATTACGAATCTGGTGCAGCTTTGCCCACCAATCTTCCACCTTAGGGACAGTCAGTGAGATCCACGCAATCTGAGGTTCACAAATGGCGAACAGAGTCCAAACTTCCTTGGAGAAAGGGCGAGATAATAGCATAAACATACCACATTTCTAGCCAAATTTACTGATCGATACCGGTCGTTGTCAAAATCGCATTTATGTACCACATTTTTCCAAGTCTTCGTAGAAAACCCAAATCACTTGTTAACTCGATTTAGACAGCCTTTCTGACAGACATGCCCCACTTGTAAGGTGACGTGACTGGCTTGACACTAAACTGGCAGTGGGGCCCACTTGTCAGTCCAATAAACAAATAAATAAATGTAAAAAAACTGAAAAACTGATAAGAAAATCTGAGAGAAGTTAGCAATAGGGCGTCTCGTCAGTAGGGCCCGCGGACGGACAGGTGCAACGACCGGGGGGCACGGCGGCCGGCCAGCCAGGGGGCGCGGCGGCCAGGAGCAGCGGCCAGGCACAGTGGCCGGGGCTCGCGGACGCCCAGGAGGCGAGGCGCGCGAGGACGCGGCGACGGCCGCCAGGCTGTGCGGGCAACCAGCTAGGGGCGCGCGGCCGGCCAAGGGCAGTGGCGACGGCCAGGGCGCGGGCGCAACGGCCGGGGCACGCGGCGTCCAGGTCGCGCGGAAAGGCAGGCCAGGCGTAGCGGCTGGTCGGGGGCGCGGCGGACAAGGCGCACGGCCGGCTAGACGCATCGGCGGCGTCCAGGGCGCGGATGCGCGGCGGCCGGGGCGTGCGGCGTTCCAGGGCACAGCGGCCAGCCAGGCGCAGCGCCCGTGGAACCACGTCCAAGGAACGCGGCCGTCGTGCTTCTCTGCATTTTTCACATTTTTCAGATTTTTTAGAACTTTTTTCTTTTCTTAGATTTTTTGTTTTTTTAATTGACCTGACATGTGGGGTCTAGGTCAGAAACTGTCACGGACTTGCCACGTGGCCTTACAAGGGGGGCATGCCTGTCAGAACGGATGTCTAAATCGAGTTAACAAGCTATTTGGGTTTTTCTGCGAAAACTTGGGAAAAATGTGGTACCTAAATACGATTTCGACAACGACTGGTATCAATCGGTAAATTTGGCTAGAAATGTAGTATATTTATTCTATTATCTCAGAAAGGGCAGAGCAGGCCAGATGTGCAGCGTCTTCTAAAACTTGATCACAAAGGCAGCATTTGTCATCATGATTCCAGCCTCTTTTCTCGAGTCTATCAGCTGTCCACAGGCGATTTTGGAGGAGGAGCCACAGGAAGAAGCAGACCTTCTCTTCAGCTTTAGTCTTCCACACTTTTGCAAGGCTAGGCAGCAGGAGGCGACCATGGAACTGAGCTGCATATGCAGAGCTCGCAATATACGCAGCAGAGGTCGCAAGTTTCCAGACTATTAGAAGCGGGCTCACTTGGCAGATTAGCATGCTGGATTTTGTCCCAGAGCTGCACGAAATGTTGGAGATCCTGGGCGCAATTTATCCGGCTGAGCCCACGCATCCATTTCCCGTGGGAAAGAGCCTCTTTGGCAGTAATTTGCTTGCGGAAGGCGAGTTTGAACAATGCCGGCGCCAAAGTTGTCTGGGGCAGCTCCCTGAAGCCACTTGTCAGTCCAGAACTTTACAGTGGAGCCGTTTCTAATTGAGATGTATGTGCCGGCAGCGAACAATTCTCTGTCTGATTTGCCACAAGGCAGCTCCATTCCTTTCCAAGACCCTGCCAATTAAACCAGAGCCATCTCGGTCAAATAATCTCACCCGTGAAGCTGTGACTTCGTGTTCTATACCGATCGCCGTCTGGCGAAGCTGCTCTCCCCAACCCCCATGTTCCACCTCAACAAAAGCCTGCCGTTCTTGTCGCGGTTCAGCATGCCGTTTGCGGAGCTAACGGTGGCCGCAGGCCGCAGCACAAAGATGCAGTTTGTGCCTGGCGGCGAACATGCTCAAAGGCACGAAGACGAGCATATTGAAATTACAAGGAGCTTAACTACCTCCAAACAACACCAACCAAAACGCAGAGAGAATCTGATACACGAGTTGTGCATATGGATCTTAGAGCATCTCCATCGGCACTCCCTAAATTGTGTCCGGCACACTCTAAATTGGACCCTCTTTGAAGGGTGCCGGACACACGTCCGGACAAAATTTGAGGAGTGCTCACAGCAGCACCCTCTAAACAACGGAACCAGATCCTCTAACATTGAGAAATAACGCCAGGGGAAAATGTGAAGGAAAGTCAGGGTACTTAGCATAAATTTGTGTATTATGTGCCGTATTTAATTACTGTACATGATTACTGTAGTATACATCACCTAAACTAAAAAAAAATGCATCATATTTTTTATGGAAAGCAACAACGTGAAATACACAAGCTTAGATCTGTAATATACAAAGTAATTTGAATCATATTAGAGTGAAATAATATGGCTGTGAAGAAGGAAAGTCAGGCTACTGTAGCTTACCTGACATTACTACTCAACGTTAGAGGATCCGTCTCCCTAAACAACACCCTCTATCTTTTTGGTTGTTAATACAAACACCTTGTGGGTATGAGCTGTTGCTGCCGGAGACGAGCGATGTCGTGGGCACCGTGAGCCACAGCAGCGCATGTCGATCTGGAACGCGAGGTGGAGGTGGCCGTCGAGTCTGCTGCTGCGTCGTCTGACTCCGAAGAGCTCGCCCGGCAGTGCGTGTTTTTCCAACTGCTTGTATCAGAGAAACCAGTTGCAGAGGTCGAGCACAATCTGAAGAAGTGTAAAACACGAACCAGCAGCACGAATCTGAAGAAATGTACAGATGAAGAAAGTGAGCAGAAGTCGCTCGTGTTCAGCTTCATCAGAATATGAAGTGGCACATAACTGAATCAAAGACAAACGCATAACTAGCAACTCAGCTAGCTAGCGATGTGCCTGGGATTTGAGCCGGAAGGACGTATGCAAACTGGCTGGCGACGAGCGCACACGTCGAGAAAAGCAGAGCGTCGCTCTGCCTCCAGCGCGAGAGCGGAAGGACCCGTGCGGCAGCTGAAGAGAACTTACCTTTGTCGTCCAAGGCGGCACGCTCGACGCGCTCGACTCGGCGCTAGCGACGACAGCATGAGGCATCGCCGCGAGGACGCGCCCAAGCCGGTCGGCACCGCAGCGAGGACGCGCCCGTACGCGGTGGCATCCAGGCGAGGACGCGCATGTACGCGGCGGCATCCAGGCCGAGCCGGGCAGAACAGCCATGGTTCCTCTTCTTCCCCCAACCGCGCACCTCGACCAGCTCGCCGGCGGCCACGCACCTCGACCGGCTCACCGGCGACCTGCCCCAGTTCCTCTCCTTCCCCCGGTCGCCCAGCTCGCCATCGACCTGCCTCCGGTTCCTAGATCTCGGCGCGGGCAACCTCACGTGGGCGGTTGCTGCGAGTGAGGAGACGCGAGCACCGGCGCCGACGAGCGGAGTTAGCGGTGGGTGGTGCCCTGCCGGCAGTGGCGCGGTTGTGGAGGCAGGGTCGGCGGGGGAGAGGAGCTGCGGGCGAGGGAGAGGCCAGCCATGGGAGAGAGGAGTGGGGATAGAGTTCTCTGTCTGACAAGCGGGACCAGGGCAAAATTATATCTCCAGATGATGTCCGGCACCCCTAGAGGGCCTCCAGGGTGCCGGACATATTTTTGGTCCACTGTTGCCTTTGGAGGGTGCCGATGGTGAGTATTTTTTGTGTCCGGCTCCTCAAATAGTCTTTGGGGGTCATTTGGAGCCCCCGGTGGAGATGCTCTTAAGCCGATCGTATCATTTCCCCAAGTTGCCAAAAGGGGTCGTATGGAACAAAACTATGGAACTGAACCTGGACACGAATACAACAAAAGCCCGATGCGTACTGCCGGCTCCAAGTCGCCTTTCTCTGATGGCTCACCTCGCAGGAATTTGAATGCTGCTCCGGTCAGCCTTTGTTGCAAAAAAGAGCTAATTTTTTTTTAATAATACATTTTTTTAATAAAATTGCACAAATAATAGCTGATTGTGCACAATTTCAGCAATAATGCGGCGTCGGTTTCGCCGAAGCCGACAGGGGCTTGTCGAGGTGGCGGAGGCCGATAGGGCGAAGTCGGCCTGGCGCAAGCCGACAGGGAGCCGTGGTGGGCCAGCCTGCCAGCCGACAGGGCTGTCGAGGTCACGGGGCGCGCCTTATCGGCCTTGTCGAAGCCGACAAGGGCTTATCGGCCTTGCCGATGCCGATTAGGTGCTGGCTTCAATCACGCGACCATCTTTCCTCCCCTGCTCGTGCTTTCTTTCTTCTTTCTTCTTCCTTCTTCTTCCTTCCTCCACCCATGGCGATTTCTACATTGGTCCACTGATTTTTGAAGCCAGCCAACCAATCTGTAGCCTAGAGCTGTTAGATAGTTAGGGACAGTCCGATCTATCAAATGGGTTAGGGTGTGGGGTGATTTGGTGGTGATTTTTTGGAGCAATGGTGGAGATGTGGAGGTGGTTGGTGTAGCTCGCAGAAGACGTGGTGGTGGTAGTTGTGCTGCTCGAGCTGTGGTGGTGGTGGGGGTGCACTCCCGTTGATTCAAGGCACGCTTCAAGGGTACGTGTTCTTCGACTAATTAGGGTTAGCAGTGATTAACTATGCATTATTGTTAAGTACATAGTTGTTCCGTTAGTAATAATAAATTACGTAGTTGTTCCGGTTATGACAGTAAATTGGTGTCATATTTTTAGGTTGTTCAGATGAGTAATTTAGTGAAATGTGTGTTCTACTACGGTCCTGGCACAGTTGTAATGAATGAGTTGGGAGCTGATTTGAGCCAGTTTAGATGGTCCGAGTTGGAACTGAACGCCCCAGAAACATGGTCAATAAGTCAGCTGAAAGATTGGTTGGGAGCATGTTTAGGGCTTAATCCTGAAACACAGACCGTCGGTGTGCACGCACTGTGGACAAAGTCGAGGTCACCGGTGTTTTTTTATCTGAGGCCGATAGATCGGACCTCTCAGATGGTGCGATGGTTGCAAGGCTGCGAAAACAGGGGATGTACCCCTATGGCCTTATTGTTACCTGTTGTGAAGGAGGTGATTCCGCCTGAAGGCGAGGGAGGGCACGATCCCGGGCAGAGTAGTCAGGAGATGCATTTTTCTGAACATCACTATAATCAGGAAGATGTTGGAGGTGGTGGTTATGAATCAGGCCAAAACAGTCAGGCAGAAGCCGCAGACAATGATGGGGATGAGATAGATGCAGACTTGGAATTCGAACAAATGGTGGAAGAGGAAGATGAAGATGGTGATAGTGCTTACGGTGATAATTCCGATGAGTCGGATGACGAACATGTGGTGCCTAATCCTGCATCATGGAGTCATGACTTCTCTGCGTCAATGACAGTGAACGATGGTCATGATTCTGCCTGGGAATACCATGAGAACCAGGTCGCTGTGGGTGCTCTGTATCCCGACAAGCAACATTTGCAAGATGCAATCATTAAGTGGGCAATGTCAACATGTAAGACATTCAGAACTAAAGTGTCAAGTAAAAAATATCTGACAATGGAATGTGAGGTTACAGGTTGTCCTGGTAGGGTGCACGCTTATTGTCCTCAATTCTCTATAAACTGGAAAGTGGGCGACGTAACACAGCACACATGTAGAATTGAGAGTATTCCTCAAGATCATCGTAACATTTCATCAACGCTTATAGCTCGGTTGCTGTACTCAGAAATAGTACAGGGCAAAGCTATGGAAGCGAAGGCAATCGTCCACAAGATGTTCACTAGGTACAAGTACCATATATCTTATGGCAAAGCTTGGAGGGCTAAGCACATGGCTCTGGAGAATAGATTCGGATCGTTCCTAGACTCATATGACTCAGTTGTTCGGCTCCTCCACACATTGCAGGCCCGTAATCCAGGCACATATGTTGACATCAAACACTTTAGGATGGCAGAGTTTCCAACCGTGAGGGTGTTGCATCGTGTGTTCTTCTCTTTTGGTGTAAGCATTGAAGCTTTTAGTCACTGTCGACCAGTGATCTGTGTTGATGGTACTTTTCTTACTGGCAAGTATAGGGGCCAGATCTTGACCGCAATTGGTCAGGACGGCAACAATCAGATCGTGCCCCTCGCATTTGCCTTTGTGGAGAGCGAGAACACTGAAAGTTGGACTTGGTTCTTTAGGCAGCTTAAAATAGCTGTGGTGAAAGAAAAGCCTAATGTGTGCGTCCTTCATGACCGTCATGCTGGTATACTGAATGCTGTGAAGGCACTCACAAACCCTGTGGCTGGTGAACAAACGCCATGGATTGACCTGCAGAGTCGTTGGTGCATGCGACATTTGGGGGCCAATTTTTTCTCTCAATTCCGTGATAAGGCTCTGATGAATCTTTTCAAAAAACTATGCAAGCAGAACCAACCATGGAAATACACATTCATACGTGGTAAGCTTGATGAGTTCACTAACCAGCATGTTAGGCAGAGGAAAGCTGCACGAAATGTTGTTGTAGCAGCACATGTAGAACTTGTACGGCGACAGCAAGCAAGCGGACCTCCACCAGCTGAGGATGAACCTGTTGGTCTGTGTGACTTGCCAGGATTTGATCCGCCTGGTGTTAGGAGAAAGACTGGGAGGTTAATAAAAAACTTTCAGCAATGGATCGAGCATGAGCCTATTGAGAGGTGGTCTTTGTTGCACGACACTTATGGAGCAAGGTATGGTGTCATGACTACCAACTTGGCTGAAACATACAACTTTGTTCTCAGAGGAAATAGGGCGTTGCCACTGACAGCCATTGTGGAGGGTATTTTTGAGGGCACAATCAAGTATTTCAGAGAAAGACGTCAGAAAGCTCACTTGCATATCGTGAACAACCCAAACACACCTTACTGTGAGAAGATTACGGAGTACATGGACAAGAAGATGGCAAAAGCTCGGAATCACGCAGTGCAGGCCATAGGAAATCGTCGTCATCGTCATCGCTGTCAACTAACCAGTGACATGAAAGAATGTACGAACCACGGTCATCATCAGTTCGATGCACCGGACTTTTCGTAACATTCCTCTCAAACTTAGTTTGAATTCTAAGCAATTCTGCCCTAATTTGGAGCGGAGTCCTATACGGAAACCCAGCGCGGCAGAGCTTCGACCCAAGCAAAGCGAGATGACTCTCACTCTGCACAATTTCTTCACATGAAACTAACCTACCATCTACCTGCAAATTGATCGCACACCGAGCGAGATGCTCGGATGCGGTGATGTGAAACCCGGACACACACTTCTCGCAAGGACCAACACACACCATGGTTTCACTCAACTGAATATCATGCCTATCTTCGATGGGTTTTATAGACGCGTACAAATCCGACGGTGGCGGCACTTGGCGGGAAATGGTGGCGGGAAACGATTGCAGGACGAAACTGCGCGGGAAAAGGTGGCGGAAAAATTTGGCGGGAGAGTCGAAGGCGGGAAAAAATTGCTTTGGGCATGGGAAAAGGCGGGAAGAAATGCGCGGGAAAAGGTGGCGCGACTAAAATTGGCGGGAGAGTCGAAGGCGGGAAAAAATTGCGGGAACTGGTCTTCCCGGGAAGCAGAAATGGAGGGGAAAAAAATCCATGCAGCAGTCCACATCGCCAAGGCCGATAAGGACTAATCAGCATCGGCGAAGCCGACTGCATGCGCATGCATGCCGACAGGCCTGTCGACCGTGGGCCTGGCCCACCAAGGCCCCTTATCAGCTTCGCCGACGCCGACAAGGCCCTATCGGCTTCGCCGACGCCGACAAGCTCCTATCGGTTTCGCCGAAACTGACGCCGTATTATTCTTGCAATTGTGCAAATTCGGCTATTATTTGTGGAATTTTTTTAAAAAAATGTATTATTAAAAAAAAATTAGCCAAAAAGATCCCAATGCCTCACATGTTTGAAGATGGCCAATGGAGTGGCCATCTTGCTACATGATTTACCATGAGTGATTAGAGGGAACAACGTTATCCGCGAAAAATATCAAGTCTCCAAGACTACCGCTCGACATGTGCTCGCTTATGTATGTCGACATGAACGAGAAGGTGTAGGGATCATGCCTTACATATATGACTACATTTATACACAAGTATTTGATGCTTCACCTATCACGGTACTTTTTTTTTATCGAAGGCATATATGACGGGCTTTAAATCTGAAGATGGCTCAGGATACAAGATGCCAAAGAATCGGTTTATAAACACAACTTCATTGTCGAGGCACTCAACCGCTAAGGTAGCTCGCACCGGAGAGTAGGAAAGAGCTAGAACTTAAGGGAGGAGGCTGGACCATGCATTTTTCGCCGAGTGCCTTTCTCGCTACGTTGCACGGATACGGCTCAAAACCCACGTATCCTGTGTCGGATACGCGCGGATACCCGGATACACGGATACTTCACCGGATACGTATCCAGCCGTATCAAGCGATTTTTTGTTCTAAAAAATTAATAAAACAACTCGAATATGGGTTACCGGTACAAAAATAGCCTAATCCTTCCCGTATAAAGCCACCAACACCTAAGCTAGATGGAAACGTGACCAAGATAGAGCTGCGTCGCTGCCGTTATGAAACTTTTTTGACGAACAGCCATATAAAGGTACTCCTATATATCCTGATCCGTGTTTTAAAATTAGAAATTAGTAATTTTTATATATTATTAATTTTAATTATACATATCTAGACGTATCCCCGTATCCGTGTTTTCAAAAAATCGACATATCGCGGTATCGCCGTATCCGTATCCGTATCGCCGTATCCGGGCATCCTAGCTTTCTCGGCGACGTGTTCGCCGAGGTATATTCCGTCCTTCGCCATGTGTTTTGATCACACGGCGAAGAGGGATTTTCCAGTAGTGGTGTCGTCTTTGGGTCCTTAAGAAAAGACAACATTTACTACAGATTCTTCCAAAACATGGAGGATTTGTTTTGTAGGATTCTGAAACTACAAAATTCCCACGAAATTGGCGTGTTGTACATGATCCCCTTGACGCCATCTTGCTAGTTCCAGTAATACAAAACCACGGCTATAATTTCAATTTCAGTATACATTATATGTAGCCAGTTGCAGGAATTCTGAACCATATAGCGGGTAAAATTACCTTTTGTTCATACATGATAAGTACGTGAGTTTATTGGTAACCACGGCGACGAAATGCTCACGGAAAATTACCACGGCGACGAAATGCTCACGGAAAATTACCACGGCGACGAAATGCTCACAGAAAATCTCCAGGCAGGCGGCAAACGACCTTTACTTAAGGTCGGCCTTTGAATCCTAGCTACTGTAGTTGCAAGACATCCATAATTTCCTATAATTCCCCTACAGGTCAATTTTCACCCAAAAGTGCTTACAAACACTGCTTCATCAGTCTCCAACTTCATCCTAGATAGAGACCGAAAACTGTTCCTCCACAAGTTATAGATTTACGTAATCAAGTGTGGCAGGAGAATAACATAGCACGAGGAATTCAGACTTCTGCATGGAGACTGCTTAGGAACGCACTAGCTACAGGTAATAGGGTAGGTAAGTACTTAAGTATATCAGTGAAAGTTGTCCTACTTGTAGAAACCTTGAAGATGAAATGCATCTCTTCTTATTATGTTCTTGTGCTAAAGCAGCCTGGTACAGTTTTCCGTTGTTTATCAAAACTGAATTATTAGCCCATGACAATCCGTCAATTCCAAATCACCCATAAATAAGCATAACATCCCTTTGTAATTTTCTCTGGTGCATTTGGAATGACGTACGCTTTTCCAGGAAATTGCACAGACCTTCTCAGGTACATGTAGCAGCAGCAGCAATCATGCAGGGTGCTAATCATGAGGTTGCACACACTCCTCATGTTGTCAGCGCAACCAGCTTGCGAAACTTAAGGTGCATGAGGCTGAGGATGCCTCAATGCAAAAGAAGTTGTTCCTACAATCCTACGTACAATGAGCTGCCATCTCCAGGAAAGACAATAGTGAACCTGACCAACATTTCAGGTCCCAGAGTTTATTCAGATGCGTCTTGGACGCCTGAAGGGAGACCGGCAATTGCAGCATAGGAATTTTTGTTCAATTTGCAGGAGATAGATGTTGCTCTCAGCTGTGCATCTCACTTCGCCGCCAATTGCTTTGGCCGTTCAGGTTGAAGCATTCCTCCCAAATTGCACAGATGCTCCATCTTCAACAGGCCACTTTCCGGACAGATTGCGCAACACTGGCGTCAACTGTAGTCTCTAAAGATTATCGTTCAGTTCCAGGTCATTGGACAATTAGACCTCAGGTTGCCCACATTGCAACCACCTGGGCTTATGATGCCACAAGGGTATACCACATTTACAGAGGCTACAATGTTCGTGCTCATCATTATGCCAAGCTTGCTCTTAAACTACAGAGTATACTTCGGAGGTTCAGGTGATTAGGTGTAGGCAATGGAGCTTGCCTCAATGCATTTGTAGCTGCTCTTTCTAATGTGCTTCAACGCACAATCGTACATGTACGCTGTTGCTAAATCAATAAATTTCTCTGTTCAAAAAAATAAAAAATTATATAATTGTTAATTATCCAACTATTAGCTTTTTTTAGATAAAGAGTGTATATTAATATCGCGGAGATACAAATTACGTCCAGCCTCTGCAACAACGCAATAACCAGAGCCATTACGGATGCACACAGCCTGAAGACAATAAGAAGAAAAAATAAAAAGAAAAAGTCTCGCTACAGAGTTACAGTCCTTGCAGCAGCCGCCCAACCACCACCAAAACAACACCTAATGTCCAATTCTTCAAAAGCAACGTCTTCAAGAAGAACAGTGTCAGCGTTACGACTGAATCCTCTGGCACTCGCGCCACCGTATTCCTCCTCCTCATCTACTTGGCAGCGTCCGTCGCCCTCTTCGCCACTCTGTGTGCCGGCCACTGACGGACGGACGGAGTCAGCCGTCTGGCGGAGCTGCCCTCCCAATCCACACGTTCTTCCCGCTCAACCGCGACCATGTCGCGTTGTAGCCCTAGCTCTCCACGGTGACGACGGTGGGCTGGTAGTGTGATCGAAGAGTACGACGTGCAGGAAAGCTGTTCTTGCCACGTTCAGCCTGCCGTTTCTGTATCTGACGATGGACGGTCACATGCCGCACATGCTGTCTAGGTAGCCATGTTGCAAAAAATATCCCAATGCCTCAGATGCTTGAACGTGGTCAATGGAGTGGCCATCTTGCTACATGATTTACCATGATGACTAGCGGAACAACGTTAACTCTGCAAGAAATATCAAGTCTCCAAGGGTACCGCTCGACCCGTGCTTGTAGACATGGACGAGAAGGTGTAAGGATCATGCCTTACATATACGAGTACATTTTATACACAATCGCTTGATGCTTCACCTACCGCGGTACTTTTGTGTTAGATCAACGGCCTATACATGCTTTAAATCCCAAAATGGCTCGGATACATGTTAAGGCACTCTACCACCAAGGTAGTGCACATCAAAGAGCAAGAAGAGCTGGAACTTCAGGGAACCGCAAGAATAGTATTTGTCCACTACCCCCTCTGTTCCTCAATATAAACGTTTTAGGTGTTTCACATATTGTCTAATCTCGGACTAAAATGAGTAGACATATACAACAAAACGTTTCTAGATACATGTGTACGCATGTGAATATGACAACGAGCTAAAATATTGTATATCGTGGGCAGAGGGAGTACAGTAAATAGTGTACAGATTTCGCATTGAGGTTGTTGACAATAGCTTCTTCCTATTCGATTCCCGACCACACAGCTGCATTCATTCAGTTATACTGAAACTATCTTTATACAAACCTGTAACTCCAGCACTCCTGACGCCCTTCACAGGCAGACAGGCATCAATCACCGAACTGCTGGCTTCGCCGGCAACTTGATGAACCGAGATCTTAGGGTCCAGGCAATGCTCTTGCAGGACCAGAACCACTACATCAACACATCATCACTATATAACATCTCCACCACCGGGTCACCAGTATATCAAAGGTTTTCCTAAGAAATATACTGTCAGAGCATGAATCAGACAAATAATGGCACACAAATGACATATGCTACCTACGCCTTGCTAATTACATCATGTCAAAATAAAAAAATCTTAAATGAATAAATGGTATTAGAAAAACAGTACAAGTGAGAAAAGACTAGCTTCTGAAAATAACATGTTTCCTAAGTAAGCAAAACACTGGTACTTAATCTAGAAACGCAAAATCATCACGTGAACCAACTATGTAGAGCATCGTCATGCTCCAAAAGTGCCATACCACAAGCACAACATTTCTCCATCACATGACATGCCAAGTCTTGTTGATTCCATTATGGCCAAGATTATGTTACAAAGAGAGGAAAATGGAGTTTATAATGTCAGTATTTCACAACAAATACAGAATTGTTTAACAAAATAGTCATCCTATAAGATTGACCACGTCTCTTGGCAAGAATGATGTAACCACCAGGAACGTGAGTTTATACCAAAAGCTCAGGTACAGAACAGAGCAGAAGTATTCTCGAAAAAACACCACGACATTCAATTAACAAGCATTACAAAATGGATAACTGGTAAACCAATCAAATTTCAGGTAATGTTTTTCTCTATTACTTCTATTGCTAGTTTATGAAGCCAGCCCTTTTGTTCATACATGATACTTCGAATGTGAGTTTATTGGTCACCACAGTGGCCTTTGATTCCTAGATACTTAAGAGACTTCCTCCATAATTTTTAAGTACTTCAGTCTTTCAGATATTATTTTTTAATCACAGAGTAAGGGCAGTACTCCTGGGAGCAAAAGAAACTTCTCTCTGAATTAATCTCACATGAGACTATCACCTGTGAGGCCGTGACTGGTTGTAAAGAGAAAACATTAAGCGAATTCATGGACCTACGTGGAGCCATGTTTTGGTTTGGTTGAACATCTTCTCTCAGTAAAAATGACTAAATGGAAACGTGAAGGTCAGATGCGTGGTAGCAGATCTGAGTACGACAACAATACAAAATGAACATCATTTTTTGTTATCCAAAACAGGGTTGAACAACTATCTTAACGAAAAGACGATATGTCATCTAATTGGGAATTCTAAACTTTATAGTTAACATAGCTTACTGTTTTTCATACATGACATATATGTACCTTCAGAAAGAGAACAAGAAGGCAGCTACTGGCATCATAACTTACGTCATTTGGAGTTTTTGGAGGGAAAGGAATAGGAGTCCACTGAAAGGAGGCCTTCCTTGTGCTTGGCCTATCCACAATGAGATTGTGCAGAGGGCATATGTGCCTTTACAGATGATCCCAGAGACTAGGCAGCACTATAGGTTCCATGGCCTCAGGCCTTCTGTTACGCATCGCTTTTAAGGTGGTCATATAGGTATGCTTGATTTGTTCCTAAAAAAAATATGGAAGATTATTGGTGTCCTTTTATCTAGCCAATTCCAGCTTTCAAGACATCCTTTAGTGATTATCATTCATTTGTGCACCTAATTGATTCTTATATTTGACCGAATATGAACACTGCAAGCATTGTGACACGGATTTCAACTTTAGATTTGTGATATTGGTGAAGTTGTTGGAATTTAGAAGGTTAAACAGTTGCTAGGAGTATTTGTGTTAACTCGTCTTCGTTATTTCCAGACTAAAACTCCAGTGCCTATCATTGAGATGGACGCATAAATTATTTTAGTCGGGGCTTCGTATGTGTGATAAACATCTTATGCCACTGTCAGACACAAATGCCAATCATTACCATTCTAAAGGTGCAAGAAAGTAATAGTTAGCATTGTACATAAGAAATGATTAGAACCTAAACTCAAATTTAGAAGGGCTAAACTATGACGCCCCAGTTCAAGTTATGTGCATTTGTTCTGTAGTAACGACGGGCACTGAAGTGGCGTTTCAACACATAAATCATAGACAGTACTACCCATGTTAACCATCACAACAAAAACTATTTCACAGAGATGATAAGTCCCTCAAGGCATAATCTTGCAAGTTCACTTACTTTCCTGCTTAATAAAAAGATGTGCATAAGTTTTTGCAGATCTCTACAATATAGCACATGGATGGTTCTCCGGAATCTCATGCCAGGAAAGGAAAGGTATCAGAGGCCAAATATAGTAGATGCATGGTTGAAAATTTTCTAAATGTTGTCGTATAAGGATTCAACCTTGCTCTCTTGCCGGTAGCCT
This sequence comes from Poa pratensis, assembly GCA_947311845.1. Taxonomy (NCBI): domain Eukaryota; kingdom Viridiplantae; phylum Streptophyta; class Magnoliopsida; order Poales; family Poaceae; genus Poa; species Poa pratensis. Next base: position 41,496,533 of record CAMZMU010000052.1, read on the forward strand.
GCTTTCTAGTTGTTGTTATCCTGCTTGCATGTTTTGCTCTATTCACTATTGCTGTGCATGCCACGGTAGTAGAAAACATAACACCCGGCCTACAGTCCTACACACAGAAGCTCAGCTCTCTTACCCTAACCACTCGCCATCCTAGGTAGGGATTGGATTCCTAATATTCCAGACCGTGTTACATAAAAGATCCCAATGCCTAGCATGCCCAACAACTGCCATTGGAGTAGCCACTGCAAGATTGATCACAATGTTAACTCTGTCAACCAATTCTAAATAGGCCAGCTGCTCGATTGCTACGTGTTATTTATAGGGGCTGAAAAAGTTTAAGCATCATGACTTGAAATTTACGCCTTGAAGATACTACACGACTATTGATGGTTCACCTACCACTGTACTATTTGTTTAAAAAACAAATGTTTATAATCTTTTTGGTAAAGTAATGTTCAGTTGGGTTGTAAGTACAACCAAATTGGCTGGCTACAGTGGGAAAACTTTTTGTAATGGGAAAGCGGCTGAGATAAGAGTTGACGCTACGATGTTGAGTTCACTGTAATCTCCTGATTATAAATTAATCACTGTTTTAATTGATAATTAGAATATTAATTGTTGGTTTGGCATATGTTAATATAAATATATTTTTTATGATTTTCGAAACTCCAACATGGACTTGGATTTCATATATGTGTTCTCGGTGGTAAAAAACTGCTTATTCTCCAATTGTTTTGACGCATATCTAATCGTTTCTGGTAGCGAGCGGAAGCTGGTAGCGAGCGGAAGCACCACAAATGCAATTCACTGTTACGGATAACATCAGAGGTTAAATATGTACTGTTTGATTACATGAGTTTTCCAAGAAACGAAATATGTTCAATCAATCCGATATCTTCCAAAGTACTAGTGTGCAGGAAAGAAACAAAAAGTAATGCCATATATATATATATATTTGGAACCGAGGTGTACAAACCTGCAACTCCACCCCCCTTGGAGGACCTTCACAGGCAGGATTTCCAAGTAACTTGATAATCCGAGATCATAAAGTTGAAGTAATTTTCTTGAAGCAGCAGGACGAGAACATCATCACGGCCATCTTCACCACCAAATAACGGTCAAGATGACGTTCACATTAGCCTAAACATGTTTCTAAATGACAAATAATTTAGAATGAGTTATCAACAAAACAGAACTGAGAAACTGCTTCACTGATTACATCATTTCTAAAGACAAAATCTGAACTGAATAAATGGTATCAGCAAAACAATAAGCTAGCTTCTGAGAACTGCACATATGTTAAGTACTTCATCTGTCCCCCTTTATAAGACATTTTGGCAAGCTAATGTGGAGGGAGTAAAAACACTAGTATTTAATCTAAAAGGGCTAAATTATCACATCAAACAACTATGTAGAGCAACGTCATGCTCCAGAAGTGCCACACAACAAGCACAGCATTCCTCCATAAACATTGCATGCCAAATCTTGTTGATTCCATTACAGGATCAAAGATTATGTTAGAACAAAAAAAAGGAAAATGAAGTTTCAATGATGGGTGCTATCTTTCCCTACAATTATGTCAGTATGACACAACAAATACAAAACTGTTTTAATAAAATATAACAAAATAATCATATATCTCATGAGATTGACCACATCTTCTGACAAGAATAATACAACAGCCAGGATGTTCACTACTCATGTACAAAAAAAACAGCTAAACATATGACAAAATAATCGTATATGTTATCTCCTGACAAAAATAATACAACAGCCAGGACGTTCACTGTTCATGTACAAAAAAAACAGAGCTAAAGTGTTCTCCAAAATAACACCAATGTTCAATTAACCAGCATTACAAAATAAAAATGGAGCATTGGTAAACCAATTTAAACATCTTGGGAGCACTGGAAAACAATGTTCAATTAACCAATGAACTTCAAGAAATGTTTGATAATTTGCCAGTTACTGGCATCATTTATCTGACTGCTGACTGCTCCACTGAAACTCAAAATGGAGAATGTGAGGAATGGCTCCACTGACCACACAATCGTTGAGGCGTTCAGGATGATGAAGGAAGTTCCACATTAATAACAGATCATGATGCCTGATTTAGCCTAACAAAACCACAAGTTGCGGCGACCGGCCAGGATTTTGGAGCATATGTGTAGCTGCCACATTCAGTGGCGGACCCAGAACAAATATTATAGGGGTGCACCAATAGACATTGTTGGTAATTGAGCTTGTTTTCCGGGTGTCACACACATGTAAGTATAGATCATGCCAAGAGAAAAGTAAAATGTAACCGGTGCCCCTGGCCACATTGAAGGCGAAACCACCATATGTTGAGGCTGTGTCGGCATCTTTGGTAACTGCAGTCCGTGCTGAACTGTAGGCACAGTTGGGAATATGCAAAACCTAAGGAGGTGACTTGAGGAAGGTGCAGCTGACACACCTTCCTAGGATATCCCATTTATCTCTTAATTGTTATATTTGGTTGTTGCAGAAAGAGAACAGATTAGTTATACTTCTTACGGTTACGGATGCGATTGAAAGTTGGTCCTATAGATGAGGCAATGTATTCTCATCAATATAATGTGCTGGCACACTATGCTCATTAAGCAATGAAAACCATAGGACCAGGTGCCAATTGCCAAAGCCCTCAGGAGCATCCCACTGACCTACAGCAGTTTAGCTGTAGCTGTAGTGTTTTGGCCCTTTGGCTTTCTTTTTCTTCTCTGTTGTGGTTAGCTTTTAGGGCAGTTCTTTTGGTTTTGCTGGTTTACCCTTGTAAACTTTTGTCCTTCTTGGTGTTCTTCTAATACAAATGACACAAGTTTTGATGCGTGTTCAAGAAAAAACTTATTGAGATCGGTCGTATATATTCTGCCTCACCTTTAGTAGTTGAGTCTCTCCATCCTAAAAAAAGCCATGTCACACAAATTCCCTGTGCGGTATATAAGTTGCTACAGTCTAATGACCATAACATCTCAGTTTTAGTCAAAAATGGCATTTATATGTTTAGACCATACAAAGTTCTAAATAAATCCTGCTGCAGTATATGTGCAGGTTTCAGTTTCATCTATGTAATCATGACTTGTCATTCACTACAGTAAAAGAACATATATGTATTTGTTTTCGATATGAATAACTGTAACTTTAAGGGTGAATTCATAATAAAAGGCTAATAACAGTATACACTACTAATTGATAAGTCACTGCTTTGTAAACCCTGAAACCCAAAAAGGTACACACTACACTATGGATTATGGAATGATAAAGTATTCTCGGAAAATGCATGCAAACTTACATACTGAAAGGTAAAAAATAGGTAATGGTAGCATGCTAGCTAGAACCATGTAGTTCAAAGATTTATCTTGAGTGAAAGGCTTAATACATCATTCTGCTCTTGATCGTTCGGTTCAGCATGATAATACAACATAGAATATCTTACCTAGGAAGTACTTAAAATATACAAAATAACCAGTGCATCCATACCTGAACTTGTACAGGCATATTAGTTAGCGAAAAGTGAATGATCTTGTCCAAGCATTTGTGAAGTGGTTGGGCTTCAGAAGCACACGGAGTGCAATCCTACATTGTTATTGTTCAGAAATGTGCTCAGAGAAAAAGAAATATGACCACCTTTTTGAGTTATCATCGTACTGAAGCTTACAGTAGAAAAAGTAACTTAACCATAGAGGCCCCAACCGAATGACAAGGCCCCAACCGAATGACAGAACCTTGATCCTTCAGCTGACCACACGAGATTTTAGGAAAAGTTTGTTAACAACTATTAGAAAAAACAGAAGTATCTTTTATGAATTCCGAACTGCCAAAAAAACGCAAGCATGTGAGTTATATTCATACTGTTCTGGGAAATATATGTAGTTACAGCCATCAATAACATGAGAAGCAAATAAACTGTTTGATTTATAACTGTTCTATACCAAGCTCCTTTGATGATCAGTACAAAGCAAATATTATGCCAAACTTCTGCTTGTATAACCAAATCGAGGTACTCTGCTCAGGCCAGATACCAACAAACAAGATGCAGAGGGTAGAACACTGACATAGATGGACAAGCACATATCGAGATTAAAATGAGCACTGGACCATTCACAAGAACGAACTCACACATCAGTAGCACACTCACTCAACCAGCACCGACAGACAGCTGCCATTTCTATTTCCTTCTACAATCCCAATCTCCCCCTCATCCTTTTCCTCACTTGAATCGCCCATCTAACTGGACCTAACCCATGCCGTGGGAACTAACTAGATCAAATTATTCCGGAGGGGGAGACTGGGAACTAAAGAGCCCGATACTCTTCACACGCTAACCCTAACAAGCCCACTAACCCTAGCTAGCTTCCCTTGTGTGTGTGAATCAACTGTTCTCCTCGGCCGCGGCGGCTGCGGTAGTGTCGGCGTTTTCGTCAGCGGCGGCGGACGCCAGGGGCTGGTCCTCTGCGGTGGGAGGCTGCATGAGGAGGGCGGTGTAGTAGGGCACCTGCATGAAGGACGCGGCGGCGGGGACGGCGGCGGGCGGCGCCTCCTGCCGGGTGACGCCGGTGCCGGTGGTGGCGATGATGGAGGGCTCGGCCTGGCGGAGCAGCCACTCGATGGTCTCGCCGTCGGTGCGGTGGCCGAGCTCGCGGGTGAGCTGGAAGACGCGGGCCGCGACCATGGCCGGGATGCGCACGCGGCGGCCGCGGCCCGCGACCTTGGCGCGGCGGTCCGAGGGGCGGCGCGCGCGGACGCGGCGCTCGCCGGGGTCGGCGGCGGCGGGGGTGTGGGGGTTTAGGGTTTGGGCGGGGACGAGGTTGTAGAGGACCAGTTCAGACGGCGCAGAGGAGGACATCATTGGATTGATTTGGGGAAATTTTCGGGTCTGCGAGGTGGGGTCGGGGTGGTGGGGCTAGGGCGTCTTATAGGATGGAGGCCTACCTGCCATCTGAATGTTGGGTGCTGGATTTGGGCTTTTGGTTTAATCGTTTCCGTTTTTGTTTCCAAAAAAAAATCTATTGTGCACCCGTTCGCTCTCTATTCGTGTTGGCGAATAAAGGGTGGTTAAAAAAATGAAAGCATAAAAAATAAGATCGGTGTGATGTGATCTTTGATATAGAGGGATTAGTAAGGCGGGCGGTATTCTTGAATCTTGATGCCATTTTGCCTTGTGGTGGAGGTGGTGCATGGTGGGTCGACAGTGGCGGATGAGCGAGAAGGAAAAGCATGTACAAGGGGGCATATAAAAATGAACAATGGCATAGAGTGATAGAGGGAGTTGAAGAGGATAGGGTTGAAAATGGGCAGTTGAACCACTAAATAAATGTGAATTATCAAGTCATAAATACATGGCACGATTCATCTTCTTTTCAGCGCATATATATACCGACTTCGATTGATCCACCAAGTAGCGACACTACAAGACTTGATAGTTCTCATGGAGATATCAGTGTCCTACTGCAAGTTGGAGGTCATTTGGACATGGAGGGAATTGCAGCTTCCACCAGGTTCAGGACATCTCGTTGCACAAACCACCAACTCTACTGATATTTTGCACTCTCCACCAGGCTAAAATCTAATCCTTTGTATCCTGGTTTTAAATAGTCCATTTACATCACCCACCAGTAAGAATACAAGCTACGACACACTGTGGCCAGGAAAAAAAATGACACGGTGTAGCCTTATAAGAAATATTGAGCTAGACAATAAATATTATATTTCAATATTTCAATTAATTGACAACAACACAATACATGATATATAAAGAGAAGACCAAAACTATGACAAGAATATGTTAAATTGCAGCTATCCATCAGGTTTAGCATCCAATGTTATGCCCTAATATACTCATTACAAACATATTCTCAAACACCAAAATATAGATGCAGCTAACAATTATAACATCCAGATCTGTGCCATACATCAGCTTAGTTGTTAATGATCTATTTAGGCTTGGGTTGCAACAGATTAGGTGTGGACCTGGTGGAGACTGCAAAATATTTGTAGAAGTAGTGGTTTGCGCAACGAAGTGTGCATGAGCCTGGTGGAAACTGCAATTCCCTCTTTGGACATGTGAGTCATTGGGAACTAGTCTACATCAACGATTAGCAGTCTTACTACTCCACTTCATGATATCTCAAGCATCATATAGTTGATTTCCTCCCTAGCTGTGAATGCAAGTGCACAATGTGTATGTGTTCAATCAAGGCTGGCGCTAGAGCAAGAAGATGAGACATGTATGATGAGGTAGAGTCGAGGTCCTCGCAGTGGCGTAGACGCATAACAATTATATAATGTTTGTAGATGCGCTCTTCACATTGTAGTACACGCTAGTCTGGATCGTAGTTGCTATCAAATATCCCCTCACAATAACAGGGTAAAGATACTTATGTTCTTAAAAATCCGCTCTGTTAGATTAAATAGAGTAATTATATTCTCCGTAGCATTAGTTTGGGTCATTTTTGTGGCCTAGCTGGTCAAATATGTATAAGGATGACCGCCAAAAAATAAACAATTCCATAGAGGTACAGGAACACGGTCTGGCTTCAATAGATAGGTGAACATTAAATAACCGTGAACACTTAAGTCGTAGATATAAGACACATCCATCTTCTTTTCAACCCACATAAATAACGAGCATTGATCTACTAAGTAGTCATTCGATGAGACTTGATAGTTTTCATGGAGATATCAAATGTCCTGCTGCAAGGTGGACACTTTGTTTGTTAGATGTCATTCGGACATGTGAGGCATTGGGAAGTTTTCGGCATCATTGGTTACTATTCTTACTGTTCAAGTGTATGCAAGCCCAAGGATCGTAGAGTTGATTTTGTGCCTGACTGACAATGAAAGTTCACAATGTAAGTGTGTTGGATCAAGGGTGGGGATACAACAAGAAGGGGATACATTTACAATTAGGACGATTAACGGGCCTAGCACTGGCAGATATACAAGAAGTAGATAATGTTGTAGAGATAGGCTCTTCACATTGTATTACATGCTAGTCGATCGTTGTTGTTGTTGTCAAATCTCCCTGGAAATAATAGAGTAAGAAGGTTTTCGGAAAAAATAGAGTAAGTGCTATCTTCCTAGCACCACTTTGGATCATTTGTGTGGTCACACACGTTTAACATAAATAATGATTTCAAAATAAACACCATATCGAGGGGGGCTCTATTTCCTGAACAGTTCTTGCCATAATATGCCAAGTAACCATTACTAGATCCCCTGGCGCGGCTTGCCGCGCGCCACCCGCCATTCACAGTGGTTTTCAATTTGCAAAACGTTATAACAAACATTCTTAATATAACACAATCGTCAAGAACTATTCTACATAGCAGTGGAATTAAAGGTTTAGGGCAAAACACAATGCTCTTACATATACATCAGTAAGTCTCCAGGATAGATAGACTCTTCATTACATGATCGTAGATCATCAAAGGTATGGTATGCTAAATGTCATTAATATGACAGGTGCTCAATACCTACTATACATATAGCAGTGGAATTACATGTTTCGAGCAAAGCACAATGCTCCACCAAACACAAAGTTTACATATATAAGACTTTAGGATACATAGCTCTTTAAGGGGAGACATAGCTTTCTCAACATCTCCTCAAGCTGGACAGTGGTTGCATTCTCGATAACCTCCATGTGAGACTGAGAAATAAGGATGGAATTAACAATCAGATGGCATGGATATTGACAATGTAAGCAAATATATACCTACCTTAAGTTTTCCAATTGTTAGATAGAATACACACACTGGAAAGTACTATCCAATTAACAATTAGGACCAGTCAAACTTTCATTTCAAGGCCGAAGGTGTTGTTTCACACTCATGTATAGATAGTTCAACCATTCTTTATTGTACCAACTAGAACTGATGTTTTTTGTTACATGAGTGTGTAAAAAAAACATCAGTTCTTGTTGGTACAATAAACTGACCACTGAGAGCATACCACCCAACCAAATTGCACAATTAGCTTCGGAAAAGTACTTTCTCCTAGCGAACCTATTGATCTTGACCCACTTCAGGAACACAATAGCTAGAATTGAATTAGGTTCAGAAAAAGAGTGAGCTACCAAAGTGCAAACTGGTTTGGTGTTCCACATAAAAAAAATGATGCTCAAAAACTATATGCGGCCCTAGACCTTGATGGTCAACAGGAATTCCCAGCCTATGCCATTATAAACAGATGAGCAACAAAGGACCTTCTTTCTCAATTTTTACTGAAAAAACTACACTAATGTGACAAAGAAGAACTATGAGATGCATATTTTGTTTCTGACCTGTCAGGCACAACAAAACTATTTTGTTTCCATAATTAAACTAAACCAGAAAGATATTGATGTTTAGATACTCCCATATGGGCAAAACCAGAAGAAACAATTCCATGTGGATGCATGCACTATTCAGTTTTAATTTCACGACACAATAAATCTACAAAGAAGAGGAACTATCTGAACATATAGACCAGCAGGCCACTATAACCGTAAAAAAGAGGACACCACATTATCACAACAGAGAAGCCAATTTAGTTGTGTAACAAAAGCTTATACCTCATGATTAATGGTGTTGTAACAGTATACCAGTTGATCAAGCAACAGAGACAAATAATGAGCTTAATTTCCAAACTGAAGGACATATTGCCACCATAAACCACAGCCTAAATCGTAAATCTTCTAAATTAGGATCAACCTAATTTCTGTAAAACAAACAAATGTGTATCTCACTCCTTCAAGCCACCTAAATTACCTTAATAAACAACAAACTAATTTCTGTAATATAAAACACATATAGCTCACATCTAAACTGGCTGTAACATTCACGCACACAAAAAAATCTAGGACACAAAACTGCAGATCAGACTTTATCAGTGTCTTTATCTTTAAGATTCTGAACCATGCCATACCGCAAGAGGGAACATATTGCCAAATCCAGCAACAAAAACAATCTTCAGGTAGCAATCTCCAACGATGCGCCGACCTGCAAAAAAACAAAGAACAACACAACTGTCTGAGGTAAAAAAAAAGGAAGAACACCACAAGCTGCAAGATCATAGAGTGCAAAAAGAAAAGATGAAAAAACAAAGCAGCAAGCAGAACCGAGCCCTGAGGACAATTAAAAAAAGATGTAAAGATGAAAACAAAAAGAACAGGGAAAGCAAAGACGAACCAACCAAAATAAACAAAATAAAAAGAAATAAAAAAGAAAAAAGAGGCAAAAAGAAAAAATAACAGAGGCGGATAAGAGGGAGTACGAAACCCAAGCACACGAATCCAAGGAGAATAAAACGCAAGTCCAAACAGAGGACTGCGTGAAAAAAAAGATCCATGACAAAAAAAGAGATGAAAACAAAAACAAAGAAAGAAAGTAAAATACTAAGGGGCAAATATCTGGAACTAATGTATTTCATTTCAAATAATTATGTGCAACTACAACAAATAAACTTCCTCCAAGAATCAATTGCCCCTCACCTAGTCTCTGTTGTATGTATATCTCTGCAAAACTTATAATTTGAGAATTTTCTTAGATGGGTTATGAATTATAGAACTACTAATATATGTTTTTGTAAAACAATATGGGATATGTGAACAAAAAAAATATGTGATGCAGGATAATAAATGTCCAAAAAAATATGTGAACAAAACAAATAGATCAGGATAATGATGCAGCAGCATCCAGAAATTATCATCCGTATCTCACATTGGTTGAGACACTTGCCGGTTTATTTTGACCTTAAGTAGGAAATTTAGTCTAGATTAACACAGGAAGCGGTGAAAATACTGAGTGTATCCAAGATCCTGGCCTGTTTATTTTCTAAGTGAATTTGGTCACTTTAAAGCTATATATATGTTGCACACTCAACACTATAGAAGGCAAAACAAACTTCTAGGGCCCATGAATCACTGAGCCGTGTACTCTCTATAAGAATGATTTGTTTTCTTTAGCAATGATGATCATTGTTAGTCAGATACCGAACTCAGTGTGGACTAAAATGAGTTCATAAAGTTAAACAAAAAAGAAGCTAACCGTGGAAACAGACGATGTCTTGAATTTCTTGAACTTTGGGTCAATCCTTCCTCGATAACCTATGGTATTTCTTACTTCAGGATGGAAATGGCATGTCATGGGCCTGTAAAAGGATAAAAAATAGAAAGATTCAACGTCTAATAAGAACATACTTTTATTTAATTTTTCATAATTGTTTTTGGTGCACATTATAAGAAATATCGATGGAGCTATTCGATCACAGAGAATATATCTAGCAGAAACCATTATAGTTTATTTAAATTAAACTGCAGAAGTAAGAGAAAACAATGGAGTTATTTTTAGGAACATGCGTGCATAAATATAATAATGAGGAAAATTAGAAACGCCTTGCACCATGCACCAAAGTCACAGTGGTCTTCAACACAGCACTAAGAACTCGACACGAAGATAAGGTTATGCTAGGTGTATTCAATTTATACAGTTTAGTTGTTATTGATTTTGTACAGATAAGGACCTACGCTAACCCGGCGCGTATCCAAGTCTCAAATTCCAATACATTGATGAAAATTTACGAAGATAATTTCATAAACTTGCTGTCAAATTCCAATACCGTGATGCAAATTTGCAAAGCAACGATACAATGACACGAATTGGGAGATCAAAATGATCAATAAAATCATACGGCAGTATGGCTACTACAGAAATGATCAATAAAATCATTTATAATAGAGACAAACAGAAATCAAAATATGCCACATTTGTTTCCTCCACGTCATCAATAATTGAACGGTCATTAATTTTCTTAATCCATGAGGTACATTTAAAATAATCATATGGTACTATTACAATTTGAGATATGCATAACACACAGGCATGAAAAATCGATAAAAAAAAGAGAAAAGAGGTTGGCGTGCAGCTTGCTTTACCTAATGTTGTATGCTTCCCCAGCTCCCAACTTCCCATTCCAACTCCAAAAGGGAGCAACATCAGCCGCAGCATCAATCATCCAGCCTGCAAGTAAGAAGCAAATCAACATCATCAGGAAAGCAAGCACGAAGACGTGCAGTCAAGCCCGTGTGCAGCCCTACATCATGCAAGCACACACGTACGCATCAAGCAAGCAGCGCAGCAGGCAACAATCAACCATGAGATGAGCAGGGATTTGAATTTGGGATGGCACCTTGCTGGTCGCTGGTGAAGGGCACGACAGCTGACGGAACTGTAGCCGGCGGCAAGCAACTCCAGGCGGCGACAAATCAGGGTTAGGGCCAGCAGCATCTCGCATCGGCTGGACGCAGCTGCGGCCTTCCGATCCATCCAGCGATGGCGACGGCATGAGCTGCTCCCGACAAAGGCGAGGATGGGAGCTCGACCTGTGAAGGGAGCGGCGGCAACCCTTTGTGCACGAACGGGCCCGCACCTCCCGTTGGACGATGAGCCGGCTACAGCGGCGGCGCGAGAGACCGTGAGAAAAAAGAAGAAGAAGAAGAAATCAAGACCAAACAAAGAAGATTGGATCCAAAAAAGAAGAAACCAGATGAGGAAAAATCTGAGTAAACAAATAGCACCATAAAATCAAGGGTAACACAACGGGAAGATCAAAACAAGAACGAAGAACAAATCCGACAAAGAAAATAAGAAGTAACCAACTCAGAAAAGCCAAGACACAGGAGAGTTCCCAAATCGAACAGCAAAAGAATCTCGAAAAGTAAGAAGAACATCCAAATCCAAGTCAGAAACAAAGGTGAAGGAAACCAAATCACACGAGAGGACCAAGAGTGACCACGAAAAGAATCTGAAAAGTAGCAAGAAAAAACAAAATCCCGGATAGAAACAAAGGCCAAGGAGCAATCGAAAGAAAACAAAGAAGAAGAAGAATAAGAAGCAGGCAAATCCAAAGAACCGGATACCACAGGCGAAAGAAAGGAAAAAAAGACAAAGAAATGGAACCCCACGGGTCAACGAGGGCTCACCTCAACCGAAACCATCGCTCAAAGATTGCATGGTGCTAGGTCCGGCCGGAGATCGGCGACGCGGCGGCGGATCTGAAGCTGGATCTAAAACTCCGTCCATGAATAGGTGGTAGGAGGGAGAACCGAGGGGAAAGAGAGAGGCGAAGCAAAATGTGAGGCGTGCGAGCTCCTCTCCCCAATCATGGCCATGACTGTAGGAGCTGTACCCGGCGACCATGGAGGAATCGACAGCGAGGAGGACGCCGAGACGCTCGGTCCACTTTGCGGCGAAATCTCGATACTACCCCCTCCAAACGGATATTATCCCTGCGCCAAACAAACGTGTCACTAGTACAGAATGACACATCCGATACCCCTCTATGGAAACGACACGAGTTAGGCGACGGAGAATCGCGCTTTCCGCGTGAGAAAACCCGCCCCGCCAGGCAAGCTGGCCCGCGTCCCGCCTTCATAGGCAACGGTCGCGAATTATTAACCGTTGCCGATATGTTGGTAACGGAGTTTCTGTCGACTCCGTTTGCGATATGTTCTTCAATGGCATCGGACATTTGTATACAACCGTTGGCGAGGTTGCTTATATAAAATTCCTTTTTTAGCACTATCTTGGATATTATAAAAGACTGTCGATTCGCCCTTGTTCCTCCGCTCCAGCTTGTTTTTACTCCGCACTCGTGTCCTCCATGGCCAAGAGCATGAGCTCGTCAGGGAGATCGAATGCGTCCTCCTCCTGCGCCGCCGGGGCCGGGTCAGATCTGCCGCTTGTGAAGTGCGTTTGCTGCCGCTGTCGGAACGCGATTCGTCGAGTGTCGCGTTTGGATCTGAACCCAGGCCGGATCTATTTCAAGTGTCCAAATCACAGGGTTTGTTCGACGCTTCGACCAGTTTTGATTGATTCTATTCTATGTGTGATGCTGATTTGCCTCTGGATTCAATTTACCATTTGGCAGGGGTGGGGCGAAGAGTGTTCTGGGAGCTGTGATTATTTTTTTTGGATTGAAGATTATGTTGAGATGCTACTTGTTAATGGCGTCGAAGTGGAAGTTGCAGAGCTAGAAAATGTAGTCTTGATAGTTAAGAAGGCGAACATGGAGATGAAGCCGCACACTGCAGTAGCTCTAGCTGGTTTGGCATGGAGCCCAACAAACACTTCGACTAAATCTGACCATGTTGTTGATGTGCGCAAGGAGCGGCATAAAGGAACAGAAATAACTTAGTTAAATGTTCTTGTGAGCATTGCTAGAATGATTTTGTGTGTTTGTGTGCTGCTGTTAGGTGTGAACTTGTATGCAGCAATGAAAATCAGTAGAATGTATTAGGTTCGTATGCAGCTATGCAAATCAGTACAATGTATTAGGTTCGTATGCACTTTGAAAATCACTAGAATGTATTATGTTCGTATGCAGCTATGGAAATCAGTAGCACATAGTAGTTGTGAACTTGTATCCAATGGAAACGGTTATATAAATGTCCGTTGCCAATTGGGTGCCTATAAATGTACTGGCGAAGCAAGACCCATCAGTCTCATTCTCAATCCCTCACTGTCCATCTTTCAACCCTAGCCACCGCACATTGTAGCTTTTTACTCTCCTCACTCTCTCATGGCTTCCTCTGCCGGCGCTTCTAGATCTCGCCATCGCAGCCGCGGCTCTAGCGGCCGCACCGATCTAGCTGCATCTGTTCGTGATAGGGCAGATCTGGAGGCGGCTGTGATGCAGCAGGTATGGGAGCGCGTCAGGCTCATCACCTCCGGTGATGCCCCGCGTCCTCTGGGCCACGCGGAGCTGGATCAGATCATTCATCGGGTGGTGATGCAGCAGTTGTGGCGGATCCGCCGTCAACGGAGGCCGATCTGGAGGCCGCCGTCGACGGAGGAGGAGGTGGCCGATCTGGAGGCGACGTCCCCGGTGGAGGAGGTGGCGTCCACGGTGGAGGAGGTGGCCGATGTGGAGGCGCCGTCCATGGAGGAGGAGGTGGCCGATCTGGAGGTTGCCGTCGACGGAGGAGGAGGTGGCCGATCTGGAGGCGACGACCCCGGTGGAGGAGGTGGCGTCCACGGTGGAGGAGGTGGCCAATCTGGAGGCGCCGTACACGGTGGAGGAGGTGGCCGATCTGGAGGCGTGTCCACGGAGGAGGAGGTGGCCGATCTCGAGGCGTCGTCCACGGAGAAGAAAATGTGAGGTCTAAATCGCTCAGCTCATGAACTAGTTCATCAATTGGTTTTATATAGAACTTGTCTAGTATATAGAACTTGCCTAGTATATAGAAAACTCGTCTAGTATCTTGCACTTTATTATTTCTGTCTAGTTTTCTAGTCTAGCATAAAAAACTTGTCTAGTATATAGAAAACTTGTCTAGTATCTTGCACTATTTTAAAGTCTAGTAGGGTGAATTAATTTCAACTCTTTGTAGTATTACCGATGATGAATAGATCCAGTCACAACTTTTTGTCAATGTGCTAATCCTTGTTATTGTTTTGTGTAGCTAGTGTATGAAGTAATAGTATTTCGGCGACACTGTATAAAAAATGGTGAGGCTCTTGAAGGAAACATCACCTTCAAGTTATGCCTCCAAATCGTTTGATCGGACTGCAAGCACACGGATATAGGCGCTTAAAGGTCTAAACTGTTTTCACATTAAATTATATCTATGTCATGTAGCATCATATTTTGGCTCTTCTGTAACTATCAATCCATGTATTTTTATCCAGAAGCACAAAGCTGATCCGAACAAACTTTAAATGTGCTACTTATAAAATGGGATTATATTTCGGCGACACCGTCCAAGATGGAGCAAGCCTCAGTACGAAGAATTTGGCAATTTGGCTTGGTGTAGTTTCTGTTTTTTCAGTTTCTCCGGCTATTTTGTGGATGTGTGTTTAGGGAGCAAGCCTTAGCTGCAGTTTAGGGAGGCATGAGAATGATAGGATTAGCGAATCATGTGTAACTCATCTTTTGATGCTATGTAATGGTGACAATTGTTATATAAGTTATGAACGGTTTTGCTAGCAACTTTGTGCTTCTGGTGTGATATTTTGAATGTCAATTGGCAACTGTATTGCTGCTGTAGGCTTATGAAAAAACCTCAATGCAAACGAGCAAAACAGAATCTCCGTTTCTGATGTCCAGATACATCGGCAACGGAGACTGGATGGCAACCGTAGCCAAAATCAAGCCTCATCGGTGACGGTTTTTCGTGTCCGTTGCCGATGAAAGCCTTCACATCAGTGACAGGGTCGTGGACACGGACCCTTTCTCCGTTGCCGTAGGGGTTTTTGGCCCGTTTCCGATGTGTCGTTCTGTACTAGTGTGTGCACCGTACATTGAGCCAGCAACACCGACTGAAACTGGACCAGCCAAATGATAGGCCCACAAAACAGCGACCGAGGCGAGTAGCCCACACCTTTCAGCCCAACGCACAAATGCGGAACAGACACGTGTCACGGACCCCACTGCCGCTGCGCGCGACCGCACGCTTGAGGACTCCATGCGCCGTGCCTCTGCCGCGCCGGCGATTTTTGGCCCCACTGTCAGCGAATAATTACAGCAGTAAAAATTGAGCCAGGGAATGCACGGTCCAGATCGCGCGGTAACTGCTCGATCTGACGGCCGAAAATCCCTAAGCGCTGAGGAGCCTCCTAAAGGTCTCAAGGTTTACCTCTTTAGATGATACACTGCCCTTTACATTCTTCCTTTTACAAAAAAGAAAACAACCTATCTTTAAAACCCATGATACAATGTAACTTTTAACCAATAATTACTTATTTTTTACCCATAAAACTCGACTTCCATCCCGTGAAAAAACAGATTTCATGTGTATGAAGAAACCATCTCCTTTGAAAAACATTATATTCCACGTGTATGAATGATGGCCCTTGAAGAGGTTGATCTATGGCGCCAGAAAACAGCTTGATCTCCGGTGCGTAGTTACCTGCGTCAAAAGTAAATGGGTTAGGTTGAGACTCCAAGTGCAGAGTGTGTAGTAAGTGCAAGACGTGTTTTCCCCACGAGGGTGACTCGAGGGTTTAATATCGAACTCTCGGGGAATCAGTAGTTAAAGATTTATCTTCCTATCCTTCTTTTGGTCACCTACAAAACAAGGTTAATTGTTTTGGTCCTCAACCTCACCTGTGGTTGTCAAGCACAAGGTGTATGAATGATATCAAGATAAATATGCAATGCAAACAAGAAATAAATATGCAATGGTGGTGAATGAATGTGCAAGGATGATGATAACAGTGATAAATGATATTTTTTGTGTTTTTATGATGAATGCAAGATGGAAAAGTGTTTTTGTATTTTCGGATTTAATAATTGCAGAAAATAGAAAAGTGGTTGGAAAGGTGTTTCTTGTGATTAAAAATGGACCGAGTTCATGGTTTCACAAATGCACTCTCTCTTTTAATGGTGTGGCAGACAATGGACACATGGAGTTGACATATGAGATTGTAACACAAAGTTTGATATCAAGTTACTAATTATATGGGCATCACGTCCTAACATAGAGATCTTTTGGTTATTAATCTCACTTATACTCCACCAAGATGCGAACTAAATCATAACACCTTAGTAATTATGATAATTCAGAGTATAACTTTAAGTATCATGACATGAAGTGAAAATAAGAACATGCTAGATCTAGTCACATGAAGAAGCTTGCTCACCCTCAACCCTTATAGCATGGTATTTTTGTTTATCCCTAGTGAGGCAACAAAGTAAGGTAAAACACCCAAGTGGATCGTGATATTACAGTTGTAAACTTACCGCACTCACCACCCTCCGTTACTCCAACTAATGCACACATCAACCCACACACGCCCTCGTAAACATGATTGATCATAGCAAGTAGATAAGAACGGGGTACATAATTGTTGGAGATATGCCCTAGAGACAATAATAATTAAGTTTATTATTTATCTCCATGTTTATTATTAATGTTTGTATCTTTATGCTACAACTGTATTGGGTACTTGTATAGCAAATACAACGTATGCAAGAGGAAAACCTCCAATACACGTGTAGAGATACGAACGGAAAAAGAGTTCCTGGTCTTGTCTCTAAGACTAGCCTATCTTGTTGCTCGATGATCATGTTTTCCTGATCATGGACTTTGTATAAGTCATTCAACTATAGGAGTGGATTATCGGAATGATAATCGCACTGAACCGACCCACCGTATGATCTTGCTATGAGACAAATCGTCAACGATGAAATAGCGATTGATCATCTATTTACTTATCATTAGCTAGATCCCTATGCTATGAGAATATCTTGTGACCGCTTATTCGACATTCGAGTTTTGATTTCCATCAAACGTCTTGCAGTAACATGGGACTATGATAGGTGGTTTTTGGGCTTGAACTAGAATATGTATTGGAACAAAGATCGTTCAAGAATGACACTTACTCCTCCAGACGATGGAGAGATACATCCTCTAGGCCATCTCAAGTATTGTTGTTGTCACCCAATCGTCTGGCCAGACACAAGCGTGATTTATCACGGGACAACATAAATACGGAATGAGAAAAGAGAATGATATTGGTACGAGAATAATATGTGTTATGATCAAAGGGTTTGATCACACTAGAGCACATTGTCTCAATCTCGAGATATCATTGGTATCGTGCACGTAAGGGGATTAAGCGTAATGGTTAACGCACAAGTTCTGTTGTTCATTCACAACACAAGGGTGCCAGTACGAATGCCTAACCAACTGCTGGTTATTGTTTGGTAAGCTCCCAAACAATACTTTGTGATTGCTGAACCTTTCGGGTCACACGCTTAAGCTGTAGGTCAATCTTTGATCGAGAGTAAAGATGTAATTTTAGTGGGAATGAGATTGTGTCGGAATAGCTCCGATGTCACTGGGACTTGTTCCGGTGAATTATAAGTTAGAGAGAATGCGGACATCTAATGTCCCGGGATGATAGGAATGGTTTCTATCATCAGCGGATTTAATCCGAGTGCTTATGAAGAAGGAAATATTGTTCCGATGTTTTTGTTGGCGGATACTAGGTATCCCGGTTCATATAAATATGAGTTATATGATAAGTAATTAATTCCGGGAATTTTCTGTAAAAGGAAATATTCATTTAGGAATTAATTAGACGAAACAATTAATTAATTATTTAATTAATTATATTGGAAAATATAAATAAATGATTTATTTGGAACCCAATAAAAGGGGGCTGCCAAGTGGGCCCACAAGGCAGCCGCACCCACATGGTATGTGGGGAGGGGCCGAGTCCGAGTTGGGGGGGACTCCCCCTCCCCGGCGGCAAGGACGGCGGCCTAGGGCGGGCCCCACAGGAGCGGCGACCCAGGGCGTGCCCCACATGGCAGGAGGCGGGTGGACTCCTCCCCCCAATCCGAGTTGGGGAAGGGGAGGGATTCCTCCCTCCCTTCCTTGGCCGGCCGGCCCAAAAGGGAAAGGGCTTGGCCCCTTCCCCAAGCACCTCCACCCCTTGGCCTCCTTTATAAGCAACCCCAAGCCCCTAGGGTTTGATATACAATATTGCAAGTTATCTCTCTCTCTCTCTTGTAGATCTCATGTGTTGAGAATTAGACGTCTCTAATCTTCTCATATAGATCTAATCTAGTTGATTAGATCTGCCACCAAATTACGCCGCAAGGCTGACTCTCTTCACCACGTGCTAGTAGCTAGGCGGTGAACGCACGGGGTGGGTTGACACGGTGTATGTGTGGATACCGCTAGAGCGGGATTTGCGCAAGTAAGTTCCTTGGACAACGGAACAACTTCATCAAGGTCTACATCAACGACGACGTACGACGACAATCTCACCTCCCGCGTGGACGTGAGATTCTTCATCAGGCTTCACCGACATCTACTTCGACAAACACAAGATCTTCCGCAAGCGTGTTTGTAAGTATTCTCGATCATCGCATTATGGGGTGCAACGTACCTTCATAGAATAGATCTTGGCGGTAAGGTTACGGATAAATTTTAAAGTTTTCCCCGTAACCCAATAATAATATGCATCTACATTCATAACTGAAACAAACATTTGCAATCTCAACATATATTAACTCACAAAAAGATCCACCATATAGGAATTACATATATGACCGTAATCATGTTCAATAGCTCATACGGTACTAATAGGAAGCTCAAAGAGAGGAGATACATAAGTTACTTCCACAAACCCATAGTCCAGAGGTGGACTACTCCCTCTTCATCATGGAGACGGTGGAGATGTCGATGGAGAGGGTGGAGACCACGCCGGCAGCGCCCGCCGGAGTTTTCCCCCTCCAATCTGCAGCTCCAGATCTTCGTTTTTGTGTTTCTGTGA
Source organism: Poa pratensis (assembly GCA_947311845.1). Classification (NCBI taxonomy): domain Eukaryota; kingdom Viridiplantae; phylum Streptophyta; class Magnoliopsida; order Poales; family Poaceae; genus Poa; species Poa pratensis. Next base: position 41,515,810 of record CAMZMU010000052.1, read on the forward strand.
TATGGCGGCGCTTGTGTTTCGAGAACGCCGTGGGACTTCTTTTATAGGCGTTTTTAGGTCAAGACGAAGGCGGTGGAGCAAAGATCGACGGCTGCGGAGCCTCGAGGGCCAAGTTGGTGGGCCCCACGCGGCCAGGTACAGTGGACGCGTGGGCCACCCCCTTTTGGCCCTCCGGCCTCCGTTTGCTTGATTCCTTCGCTCCTACGTCTTCATCCTTCCAAAATAATGACACCTGTATTTTTCCAGATTTTTATGACGTCGTTTAGGTCCTGAAACATAAAAGGAAAGAAATAGGGTTTTCTGCCTGCGCAGGGTTAATTCCATAAAAATAGGAAACAATTATTTTATTTCCTAAAATCATTAAATAACAGTGGTATAACCCTTATATGATGCAAATATGATTGGAATATGAGTGATATAGTGCAAAGTTCATGTATGCATTTTACATGCATCAATGAAAAAACCTTCTATTCGTGAAAACAAAACAATTTCAGTTTGGTTTAGAACTCTGTACTTATGGGACCACTATATCTACATATTCCAACTTGAGAACTGATAAAAATAAATTCCAACCTAGTGAAATAAAATTGTGCCCCTTCAATTTTGAAGTTTCAATTGTCACATGACGACGACGGTGGCAAGGTGGTACAAGCACGGATAATAGGTTAACACAGAAGACATGTGAGGGACACCATCATGGCCACAACCATAAGTGGAATGGTAGCAAGCTAACATGAAGCGGGAAGCTTATGCAGGGCAAAAGTTTTGTCGTCCAACTAGTGGCTGTACTCGCTAAATTTCAGGAGAATATCTCTCAGTGGAGAATATAAAGATCACTTAAGATGGACACACTAATTTTCAAACCTATTTGCTTATCATACTTTAGTTGTAGACCACACACATGATGTTGCATTGACTCCATTGTGCGATTTGCTTGTCAGAGTGAATGGTCACAAAGTATCATTTTCATGTATTCAATGCGCCAATCAAAGAACATTATGAGGATAGAATTGTTAGGTGGTTCCAAACATATTTCACTTGTGACAGCATGAGACATGAGTTAAAAAATATAGAAGAGACCAAAAACACTACTCCAAAACCAAAACAAGAGGATAATCTCCATTTTATTTTTCAAAAAATCTAGCATGCAACAGTTTGTATTGTAGTTGTCTTAGCGAACAAATAACCACTAGAGAAAGGAAACAAGAAAAGCAAAATCGGCACACCATAGCATTTGAGAGATGTACTAGTCGGGAGATACTCTTGATGGCACTTTGTCTCGTGGTGGAGGGTGGGGCAAGATGTTTTCATGGTGGGTCGAGGGTGGTGGGTTAGTGAGAGCACACAAACAGAGATAAAAATGGCATAGAGGTGTGTGTAAGATAATACTTCGAAATAGCTAGGTAGGTGAAAAACTAAAACAAGTGTGTTACAATCAAATCTATACCTCTTATAAAACAAAACCCCACTAAGTGCATTAATTATTTTTCTATCTCAGCATGCAAGCTATCCACATCATTCATTCTCTTAGCCAATCAAATTTCCATGTCACCCACTAACATGCATTAAAGCAAACATTTTCTTACATACAACATATTCATGTCATCTACTTTTTTATCCATTCAATTGTCCACGTTCAACAATTTTAATCATCAAATACAACAAAAAATCATATCAATTAAATTTAGCTTTTCAACAACTGTGGCCAATTTATGTTTTTGTAAACAACTTCATATTTCATGGGTCTTATATGCCTTTATCTAAACAATATTTTTCTAAAAGAGATTTCCGCCGCAACGCGAGGTATTTTCTAGTTATAAATATGAGGCGAGCTAATATACATAACAAACATTGAGTAGCTAGTCTACGCGACCTCTTTCGTGGTCATAGGTGGCCGGAGCCACCTATATACAAACTGTGTAGTCAATTGACTACATAGTTTTTGGTAGTACAAGCACAAATCATGCAAAAAGTAACAATAAAATGGTATTAAAATGGTATAAATACAACTACCAAGTTTTGCGTTAACTATTCAGAGTTGAAATCCTGGCTCCGCCGCTGATGGTCATATACCACTATACCGATGCAAGATGACCAGTATGTTGGTTGGGCATTGTCGGACATGTGAGGCATTGGGATTTTCTACATTCAATAATCGTTCTTACTATTAAAGTTGATGTAAAGTCAAGCATTGTGCCTCCCTCTGGAGGCTGGTGCACAATGTATGCGTGGTGGATCAATGTTGGAGGTGGAGCAAGAAAATGATATATTTACGTAGACACTAGCATAAGCTATAAGTAGTAGACATGGTTGTAGGCGGGCTTGAGACACATATTATTGTAGCAGTTGCCAATCTTGAGTCATGATTCTAGATGATACTAAATGTCCCATGGAAATAATAAAGTAAGAGTAATTTGCCCCCGAATCCACTTTTGCCGAAGAAAATTGGGTAATCACCACAAGTGCTATTTTCGTGGTCGTGCTTTGAGAATTTGGGTGGCCATATTAGTTGGTCAAACGGTTAAACATAACTCACCTTTTTTAATGAACCCTGTTTCCAAGGGGTATGTATTTCGTGAACCAGCAATATCGGAATCCATCAATATACATGAATGATGAACTTCCCTTTCTATCCCCCTTTTACTTCCATTTCCATCATAATTTTAACAAAAAACCAACCCTAGATTTAAACCCATGACAAAATCAAAGTTTAACTTGTGATCACCTATTCTTTTACCCATAGAGAATCGGCTTTCAATCCATGATAAATAGATTTCCACCAAAACTATCACATCACACATATATGAAAACCCATCTCTTCATGATAATATTTATTTTGCTGGTTTATAAATTTCTCTTCGCGAGAGCTCCATAGCAACATATCCTAACTTGAAAATCTATAAAAATAATTTCCATCCAACAAAAATAAAATTGTACCCTACTAATTTTGTGGAATTGTAAACTATGAAATGATGAGGGAGAGGGGCAAGGTGGTTTAGATGAGATATAATAAGCTAACATAGAATATATGGCCGCGAAGTTGTGCCGCCAAAACTGTAGCATGCAACCATTCACCCTATAGCCGTCTTCGCGAACTAACATCATCGCATAAAGAAAGTACAAAAAATAAGATCGACATGCACCGACTCTGGAGGGGTGCCTATTTTGGGTGTTACTCTTCCTGGCATTGTACCTCACTATGAGTATGATGCATGATGTTTGCATAATGTGCCCAAGTAGCAGATGAAGAAGAAGAGAAGACATAAATAAGGAGCAAAGACAAGGTAATAGACATAGGGATATATGAAGAAGATATTGTGCAGATGGGTAGGTGAACCATTGAACAATTGTGTATAATCAAGTTATAAATATATGGCAATATCCATACCCTATTTAACTCATCAACATAACGAGTTTTGATCGACCAAGTAGGCAATCTATGAAACTTGAGATTTCTCATGCATGGAGACACCACTGCACCGTGGGCATTTCATTGGTTGACCGTCGTTGGAGAATGTGAGGTATTGGGATCCCTCCGGTGCCAATTAGCACCGTTCTTACTATTCAAGCTACTGTAAACTCAAGCACTGTAGAGCTGATTTCATGCCACTTGAAGGAGGATAGTGCTTGATGTTTGCGTGTTAGTCTTGTGGATATGGATAGAGTAAGAAGAGGATACATGTGGCCGTAGGAAGAATAAGAGGAAGACTGACAAACACATAGAGGTGGAAGCACTGTATGATACTTTCGTGCTGAACATCCGCTTTGCCGGATTAGATCGAAGAATCACCGCGAGTCAACATTATTTTGAGTATTTTTCGTGTCCGTACTAATTGGTCGAATGGTTCAAATATAGCTTATGCTTTACGAATGGAACCGTTTTCGAAGGATGGTTCTATTTGAACGAGTACTGCAAATTTGAATGGGCTTTTCGGGAATCCATCATAAAACCAGCACGATGATATTCCTTTTTCTCATCCTCCGTTATATTTCACCCAAATCCTGTCAAACAAAAGATGGTGAACGTTCTGGAGAAGTCTTCTGCCTCCAAACCCTCCCTCCTCTGTTTTTTGGGTATATAAAAGCCATACAACCTCATCCCCTAAACCTCCCTCACCCTTCTGCCCTCCACCTTATCCTCACCCGAGCCTCCCTCCGCTCCAATGGCGTCCGCCAACGCCATCTCCAGCGCCTCTCTCCTCCGCTCCTTCTCCTCCCAGGTCTGCCCCGAGCCCCCGCCTCTCTCCCATACATCCCCCGCTTGCTCAGTTCAATTCCGTGCGGTTCTCATTGGCCAATTCGGGCATGGACCGTCGTTTCTTGCACAGCTCCGGCCATTCCTGTGAACCGAATTGTGGTTTCATGCCATCCCCCTTTTTTGGGGTTCCTTCTTGGGTTGATGTGAAATTGGTCTGAACTGTAACCTCTGACGTTGGTTGTGAGCAGGGGAGGCTGAGGAGGTCCAAGAACGGCCGTTCGTCGCGGCTGGTGGTGCGCGCGGAGGCCAAGGAGATCGCCTTCGACCAGAAGTCCAGGGCCGCGCTCCAGGCCGGCGTCGAGAAGCTCGCCAACGCCGTCGGCGTCACCCTCGGCCCGCGAGGTGAGGCCTCACACATAGTGCCTATCAATCTGAAACCTGCGTTCGTACTCTGAATGATGTATCAGGCTATCAAAAAGTTCCATATCTTCAGTATCTTTCCTATAAAACCTGGCTACGTGCTTGCTAATTCCTCATTTCACCGGCGCACCCAGGTTTGTTGTGGAACCCAATTTTGAGTTTGTAGAGCCACAATTAGTAGGCATGAATTCATGAACAGCGTAACTCACGTTGCTTATTGAAACCGAGTACATAATTTGTCAGAAGAACAAGTTACGGCATTTCTTTCTTACCACTCTGTACAGGTCGGATTAAAACATAAGGCTAAGAAAACCCAACCAATAATCGTACAATCTAGGATTACTATAGACTCATTTCTATATTTCTTCCATGTACTGTAAAATGTTATCAAAGTTCAGGACAAAGGATAACACAACAACAGACTGTTGTGTAGAATCTAGAACCTAAATTAAAAGTACCGAGCAATACCAAGATCAAACATCAGATTCAGTGTTATATAGAATCTATAACTTACAATAGAAGTACCTAGAAGAGACCAGGAGCAATGAAGTTATTCCATGTTTCTTCCTAAAGAAGAAATTTCAGTGTTGAACTGCAGTTATTTTAACATTCAAGCACTGATCTTTGGACGTTTTACAGGGAGGAACGTAGTGCTGGATGAGTACGGCAGTCCCAAGGTGGTGAACGATGGTGTTACCATTGCCCGGGCTATTGAGCTGGCTAACCCGATGGAAAATGCCGGTGCAGCACTGATTCGTGAGGTAACTTGCTGAGATTTATGTTAATAGTGTACGCTATTCCAGAGACTGGAATTAATGATGCATGTATTCATTGTTGAAGGTTGCTAGCAAGACCAATGATTCTGCTGGTGATGGGACTACAACTGCATGTGTCCTTGCTCGAGAAATCATCAAGCTGGGAATCTTGAGTGTTACTTCGGGTGCAAACCCTGTATCACTGAAGAAAGGAATCGACAAAACTGTCCAGGGTCTGATTCTCGAGCTTGAAAACAAAGCTAGACCAGTCAAGGGAAGTGGTGATATCAGAGGTGATTGTTGCTTCTGACATGCTCTACCGTGTATTTCTTATCTTACATAGCTTAGCCTTGGTATAACAAGGTTAGGAAACATGCAAGGGCTAAGAAAGATAATATAAACCCACTTTGGCGTTGTTCTGTATTACGGCTGTTGCCTCTGTGTAAGGATTTAGATAATAGGTGCCTAATTTGGATTTTGTTCTGTATTACAGCTGTTGCCTCCATCTCTGCTGGTAACGATGAACTTATTGGAGCCATGATTGCTGATGCTATTGACAAAGTGGGTCCAGATGGTGTCCTTTCTATCGAATCGTCGTCGTCTTTTGAGACCACTGTTGATGTTGAAGAAGGAATGGAGGTTTGTTAGAAATTCAGACTATACATTTTGTCGCCTTCATATCAAGTAGTACCTTCACATTTTCTCATATAGTAAGTCACTGGGTATCTTCTATCACAACATATCTTCCTCAAGCATTTGAAAATTTAAATGCAGATTGACCGAGGCTACATTTCCCCTCAATTTGTGACAAACCTTGAGAAATCAATTGTGGAGTTTGAGAATGCTAGGGTTCTTATAACTGATCAGAAGATCACAAGCATAAAGGAAATTATCCCACTTCTGGAGCAGACTACACAGTTGAGATGCCCGCTGTTTATTATAGCTGAGGATATTACTGGTGAAGCCTTGGCAACTCTGGTTGTTAACAAGCTCCGAGGTATTATTCAAGTTGCAGCGATCAAAGCCCCAAGTTTCGGTGAGCGTCGGAAGGCTGTCCTTCAGGATATTGCTATTGTGACAGGTTGGTCCTGCAACTAACATTGACAATCTTATCCTTCTTAAATTTCAATTTAATTTGGTAACCATTACAGTTTTCCTGTGCTGTGGCTGCTTGAACTTTGATTTATATGATATTTATTAGTCATGACCTTTGTGCGTGGCTTATGCATTAAGTAGAGCTTTTGATTTATGTCGAAACTGATGTCACCACAAATGGAATGGTTTAAGTGTATAATTGTCATTCTTTATTGAATTTGTCCTAGTGGATGACCATTTTTTTTTGCAATGTATAGGGACTTTTATTTTGATCTGTATTTTCATAACTTTTACCTTTTGTGCATCAAAGTATGACAACAACTCGCTGCATGCAAGAGCAATGCCTTCGCGGATGTTCTAGGGATTCAATCTTTTGACCAATGTTTTATTTTTTTCCATTTTATTATCCACCTGGTGTTCAGAAGTTTCCATAAAATCTGCTGTTTATAAGGACTACCCATTGCTATCTCATCATTTTTTCCAGTCACTTAAAAGTTCACATACCGTACAACTACTTTCAGGCGCTGAATTCCTAGCAAAGGATCTTGGTCTGTTGGTTGAGAATGCAACAGTAGAGCAACTCGGGGCAGCAAGGAAAATTACAGTTCATCAGACTACAACAACTCTCATAGCAGATGCAGCTAGCAAAGATGAGATCCAGGCAAGGGTTGCACAGCTAAAGAAGGAGCTTAATGAAACCGATTCTATCTATGATTCCGAGAAATTGGCCGAGAGAATTGCAAAGCTCTCTGGTGGTGTGGCTGTCATCAAGGTCGGAGCTGCAACGGAGACGGAGCTCGAGGACCGTCAGCTACGAATCGAGGATGCGAAGAATGCCACTTTTGCAGCTATCGAGGAGGGCATTGTTCCCGGTGGCGGTGCAGCGTATGTGCACCTGTCTACTTTTGTTCCTGCGATCAAAGAAACAATCGAAGACATGATGAACGCCTTGGTGCTGACATCATTCAAAAGGTAACTTCCTTAGATACCAATATGTTAATGTATTTAGAATTGCATCATTCTCTTCCATGTCCACCAGATGTTAGAAACTGCATTTACCAGAAAACTAACCTGGCGTAATGGTATCTTCCACACTGTTTATCTACAGTGTTAGATAACGCAGCTACGACCAATCATTAGGATATGTATCCATGCTAAGTTGATGATATGACTGAATAATTTTGCAGGTTAAGCTTTTGTGGCGCAAAACTTAGTATTGTGTACTTACAATACTAAGTAGTACACAATAGTGAATAAACAGCGGTCAACACTGAATAATTTATCAGGACTCATATCTCTCGAAATGTGTGTACTGTGTACTTACAACAGTTTGTCAATTTTGCAGGCACTGCTAGCACCTGCGTCGTTGATCGCCAACAACGCCGGAGTGGAAGGGGAAGTTGTGATCGAGAAGATCAAGGAGAGCGAGTGGGAAATGGGATACAACGCGATGACTGACAAGTACGAGAACCTGATCGAGTCCGGCGTCCTCGACCCTGCCAAGGTGACGAGATGCGCGCTCCAGAATGCCGCCTCCGTGGCCGGGATGGTCCTCACCACGCAAGCCATCATCGTCGAGAAGGCCAAGCCCAAGCCCAAGGTCGCCGAGGTAGCGGAGGGCGCCCTCTCTGTCTAAGCTGCGAAGCTCAATCTCCAGGCCTACGACTTAGATGGTTGGTTCAGTTCAGGTCAAGTGGTAGAATTTTGGTTGAAGAGATCAGCTGAAATGTCTAGAGTAGGATTGCCATTTTTGCGAATCGACGGTAACCTTTGCCTGATCTGAACTCTACTCCTGTGAAAATCAAAGAAATCTGCAGCGGCATTTTTGGAATAAATCTTGATAAGACAGACCACAACATTTCTGAACAAGTCTTGCTTTTTGTCCCGATTTTAAGTACACATATAGAGTTATTATGTAGAAATGTATCGTGTCCATCATGGCTTCCTCGAAAATTAGGTGTTTTTGTTCTAAAACATGATGCCCTCATACATGAAAATAAACAATGTCTAGTATGTGCAATTAAAAATTTCAGCTTGAGCTTGATGAGGTAAAAGAGCATTCACGGTGTTAGAGCATCTCCACCGGGGGCCTCCAAACGACCCCCAAAGGCCCTTTGGGGGCCGGACACGAAAAACCGCCACCAGCGGCAACCCTAAAGCCTTGCCCCGAGCGATTTTGTGTCCGGCACCCCCAATAGGGCCTCCAAACTGGTGCCGGACATGCCTCCGACAGGTGCGCCCCACCCGTCATAGACGTAGGGCGTGAGGAGGTGGTGTAAATTGCGCCGTGCAGGAGGTCGTTCCGCCCGCGTTAATGGCGACGCGTTTCTGCAGGCGATGAAGCGACGGGACGGCGAGGCGTCTGCGGCACGACTCGCAATTACGCCGACGCCCAGGCTTTCCCGGCTTCCCAAGCGTCGGCGTGGCCGAATCGCGTCGCCGCCACATAACTCTGACGCGACGCGTGCTCACCCACCCGCCGCCTCCCGCCCAGCGCCACCGCTTCCCGCCCTCCATTTCCCGCCCCTCCCCGCCTATATAACACTCCTCCGCCGTGCAGTCTCACCACACCAAAGCTCGCCGTAGTGTCGCCGCCTCGCCAAGCACCATGCCTCGCTGCCTCCAAACCACCTGGTCCACTCTCACCCAGGCAGCGCGCCGCGCTCACCCTCTGGGGCAGGAGCCGGAGCAGGCGCCGGAGCAGGCGCTCCAGCCTGTCGTCGACGAGGTGCCCTCGATTGGGCGAACGTCGACACGAGTAGGAGGAGCAGGAGCCGGCCCAGGATCCTTACCCGGGCAGGAGCCGGCGCAGGAGCACGAACCGGCGCCGGAGTAGCAGGAGCTGCCGTCGCCGCTGTGGCCCGACCAGGTGGTCGCCGTGAACTCCTTCGACACCTGGCGCAACGAGCATGCGGCCAACCAGCTCAGGCTCGGCTACGAGGCGGTTGGCAACACCATCGAGGCCGCCATCCTGAAGGCCTCCATCGCGACCGCGGAGCGAGACGTTCGATGCCGCGCCTTCATGGCTGCCGAGCGCGCGGCGTACGCGGACCTCAACGCCGTGGCTGCGGAGCGGGAGAATCCGGCCTCGATGGAGGCCGCCCAGCAGGCGGCTCACGAGGAGCTGAACCGGATGCGCGAGGCGAGGCAGGCAGCAGCTACGAGGGATGCCGAGCGCGAGAGGGCTGCCAGGGATGGCATGCGCCGGGCGGCGAGCGCGCTCCGGCAGGAGAGGCGTGTCCGCTCGCGCCTAGCTCAGGAGAGCCAGAAGGCCTCCCTGGCAGGACAGGCGTCCCGCTACGACGACGAGGCAGGCCAGGGCGGCGGAGTTTAGATTAGGGTTTAGATTAGGTTTTAGATTAGGGTTTAAATTTCAATCGTTTGGTTTAAATTTGAATCGTTTAAATGAATCGCTTAAATTTCATGTCGCTCGCAAGGTGTTTGGATCATGGCCGGCACCTCGGATCGTTTGAGGGGTGGGCCTTTGGGGAGTGCCGCTGTGGGCGGCCTCCAAATGTTGCCCGAACACATGTCCGGCACTCCCCAAAGGAGGCCCAATTGGGGGTGCCGGACACACATTTGGAGGCCCCCCGGTGGAGATGCACTTATCCTAGCTAACTATGTAGCATCATGAAAGCATTGCGGCGTGCGGTGTGCTTCCGTGATGGCCTTTGAGGCTTTGACTTCGCCGGTGACACGTGAATGTTATTGTGCAAATATATGTTCAGGTTAACTTATGCTCTACTTACCACATGTTTTAGACAATTAAGAATGAAATCAAACGGTTAACTTGCATTTCTTAGTTATAATCTATGATTCCAAGTCGGGTTGAAGAATGAGAACAAATGGGTAAATAAGTACTCTGTAGAATAGTTCGATAGAAAAGTTGCCACAGTTTCCCACATTAAGCCGGACGACTAGAGAGGTTGATGATACAGTTAGTACGAGAAAAGTCCGGTCCTACAGTATAGCAGAATTTCACCTTAGGGTTTAAAGAGCAGAAGGAATACAAAAACTATGCCCATATTGAGTAATACCTATCATCTTCTCCTCGTACTTCTTCTAGCAACCTCGGATGGTATAAATCTCGATGAGAGAAACTGAGTCCATTGATCTGGATGGCACCATGATAGCGGCGCTGGTGCGCGAGGAGGAACTCATCAGTGTATGTGCCGTCGTACCACGACGAGCATACCTCGCGGCAGCAGAAGACGCTCTTGGACGGCAACCGCGCGAGTATATCTCCAAAGATGATGCAGCCGGGCAGGTCGTCGAGGACGGTCGCGCTGCTGCTGTCCGGCATGGTGAATCGTCGCTGCTGCTGCAGTCGGTAAATTAAAAACGAGGCAAACAATAGATCATTGTTCAGGACTAAAGGAAAAAAGGCAAATTAATACGACATGGAGGATTTTGAGCGCAAATAAATGGTAGGTTTCGGGGAAGAGAAGAGATGTGACGACGGTAAGAGACTCACCACCGACAGACAATCTGGGCGGCGAAGCTTTCACAGTCGCAAATCCACGGTGATAGATTGAGGCGGTGCTACTTCACAGTTTGCACTTTGCAGTCTCGCCGGCCGCCGCTCTTACTAGGGTTTTTGGTTTCTTCTACCTGTGTGCTGACTTATTTTTTTTCTTCTTTTTAACAATGGGCCCGTGTGTTGAGCTGCAAAAAGCACACACCTACTCTGGATTGGGCTTTCATTCCCTCTTTTTAACAATGGGCTCTAGAACCAGCAATTTCAATTTGTGAACGACTTTGGATCGAAATCCAAGAGTTTTGGTTCAGTTCCAGTCCCAGCCCGGTCCAAGCGGATCCAAACTAGAACGACATAGAAAAATGACTCCTTTTATGGTCAGGGGAGTCCTTCAAACCCTAATATCATTCTCCCCAACTGCTCTCGTCTATAGCCGCCGCCACCGCCTCTTTCTCATCTCCAAGTGTGATTCCGCCACTTGGAGCTTACGATCATCTCTGTGTCAATTATATGCTTCAGGCAGCCTCCACCGAAGGATTCACAAGTTCTTCAAGATTTTTGGAGGAGTTTGGGCATCAACCCACAAAATCTCCTTCACAGAAGTGTTCCTCCACCAAGTTAGGGAAAGGAGCGCGATATCTTCGGGTAATTCCTTCAATATTTTTCTCCTTCGCCTCCATTTCTACACCCATATGGGGATCATGTTCATTGTTGCCATATTGATATTTCTCGAAAAAATATTTGGCTCGAACACTAAATATCATTATCTAGTATCTATGCATTCATGTCTACCCTTTTACTCATTTACGAACACATGCAATGTTTGAAACTTTCCAAAAAGAGGGACTTGTGCTGGTTAGGTGCAGGTTCTCAATCAGACTTGCAATCGAACCAAAATTCTAATTTGTTAACAAATTTGTCTAAATCAAACATGATGGAATCCAGTACAGCATTTGGTTGGGTTCAAATCCCAGGTCGGGTCCAACCGGATCCAAGCCAGAACGGCGCAGAAAAAGGGCTCCGTTAAGGCATGGTCATGGATTTTCTTCGAAACCATTTCATTCTCCTACAACCCACTCTTATTTAGATCCGCTGCCGCCACCTCTGCCTCAACTCCAAGTGCGATTCCACCACTCCGTGCTTTGGATCAACCTATCTCTACATCAAGTGCATTCTTTAGACGCCCTCCGCCGGGGATTCTCGAGTTCTTGAAGATTTGGGAGGATCTCGGACATCTTCCTACCAATATCTCCTTCGTAGAAGTGTTCCTCTGTTGAATGTTTACGGGTAATTCCATAATTATTCTTCCTCCTACTCAAGTTCTTCCAGCTACACGCATACGAGGATCATATCCATTGTTGTTATGTCAATGTTTCTCAACCAACGATATGGTTGGACTGTTCAATCATGACAGAGGTATGAAAACATAGCACATTTCAAAGGAAAAACTACAACCAGCGGCTTACAATGGCCAGCCAAGCGACACATCCAATCTTCCCTTTGTATGACCCTCTCCTAATGGATATATATGTGTGTGTGTGTTTTGTTCATGTTGATATATGTAGCTATGCATGTGCTAGATACCCTTGTCCACATCATGAATATATTTTGTCGTGCCACACACTGCTAGTAAGCATTGTTAAATATTTTAATTCTTGCTTACTTACTAGCTTGTTTTGCACACATATCCTTTATTCACATATATTTCTTCACATCACATTATCTTTACTAACGGAGCTTCTCATGTTCCTATCTTTGCATTCAAAAGCAAAGTTCAAGCAAGTGCACATATATAGGGAGATCTGCATTTTTATTTTTTCGGAACTCTCAATGAGCATTGATGCATCCAAAATGCATCTACTTTTCCAAGCACTTTGCTTCATAATTTGCTCCGGAATCTTCCCATATTTGAATAAAACAGCTGAATCTGATGTTGTTTTTAGCAAAGTCTCTTTTCTGGCTATTTTTGCAGGAAATAAAATCGGGGAAAAATACCATGTCATTTTCTATGGAAAAGGAGGACAGCGTGCAAAGGATGGACACGAGGGAGTGCCCGAGGGCCAAAAGGGGGTGCCCCACGCGGCCCCTGTACCTGGCCGCGTGGGCCCACCCCAAATGGGCCTCGGGCACCGCCTCGCCTTCGGTCTTCGACGTACCCCCTCATATATACGAAAAATGCTTGACCTAGAAGGAGAGGAGCTTTCGCGAAACACACCGCCGCCGCCACCACGATCTTCGTTTCGGGGACAGATTGATCCAGGATTTCTCCTCCGGTGGAGGGATCCGGAGGCCGTCTTCACCGCCATCTTCACCGCCTTCATCTCCATCGACCATGAGCTCCTCTCCATCACCATGTGTGAGTAGTCCGCTGTAGGCACATGAGGTGGATGGGGATTGGATGAGATTGATCATGTAATGCTACCCGTTGTTCGAGATTTTAGGGGTTTATCTTGAGGATACTTTTGTATTGTGTTGATGCACTTATGCTATGTTTAATGCCCGAGTGGCATGATTTCAGTACTGAACTTATATTGCCTCATCATATATTTGAGTTTGGTATTTATCTGCAAAGTGTATCACCTGCTATTATGTTGAACCTGCGAACCCTAAAAGTGACATATAGGGAAAACAAGGGGGAGATGTTTTAGTTTGAGGATTCTATGTGTTCATGAAGTGTTAATGCATTGTTCCGGTCTATTCGAAAGGGTAGACCTTAATTACCTAGTTCCAAGTTGGCCCCGGTGAAATGGGCGGTAGGACAATAGATGTTGTGCAAATTCTCTTGGTTAGTACGCACAACTAATTATGGAACACATACCTACATATATCGGAGTTAGAGATAGTCCCATGGCTAGCTATATACTATTATATGATCAATCTTATTCATGCAACACCCCGCTGTCACCTCATGCCTACGTTTTAATCCTCTGAGTTACACTTCACTTTTCCGGTGAAAACTGGGAAACACTTGTTTACTGCTGCTGTTCTACTTGTTACTTGAATCATACTACTGCCATAACTACTGCTGCTGCAAGTTCATTGATATACAGGTGTGGTTGAGAGTGACGCCTCAATTGCCAAAGTCTTATTGATATTCTTGTGTTCCCATCGTGTCGAACTATAAATTTGGGTAATACTTCCCAACGAAGATTTCAGCGATCCCCTACACTTGTGGGCATCAAGACGTTTTCTGGCGCCGTTGCCGGGGAACCTAGCTTTATCGGTAAGACAACTTGTTATCATATTATTTGCTGCATTTGCTTGTTCCTAACCATGGGTAAGGAAAAGATTACTCCGAAGGAAGTGAGGCCTTCAACTACTCGCAGAGGTACGGATTTGCCAAGTAGGCCAAACTTTTCACCTAATGTTGCTTCTGCTGTTGCTCCTAAGAAAAAAGGAAAGTTTTATCTAGTTCACCTTTGTCTAAAATGTCTACTAGTAATGAAAGTGATTTAATATGCAGTAGCATAGACAAAGAAGTGACACCTGAAACACCTGAAACATCTGAGATAACTGAAACACCTGAAAATCTTGAATCTCCTATTATTGAAAATGTGGAATCTGAGCTGAAGATAATGAATATTGTGATGATGAGATGGAAACTTCCTCTGAGGAAGAGGCTGCATTTGCTATGGCTTTTTGGGTTCGGGTTTTGATAAATTGGATAAACTTGATAGCTATAAAAATTCTCCTCTTGATGATTTTTCCCTGTTACTGAGAAAATGAATGCTCCAGCTATTAAAATTAAAGATAAAGATTATGAGTTTAGTGTTGATCCTGAAATAATTGAAAAGGCTGAGAAGTATAAGTTTTATGGGAGAGGGATGAGTTTCCTTTTGAACACATTGCTGTTTTGCATGACTTATCTGTGTTATTTGGGAAAGATGAAATTAACCAACGCTACTATTTCTTAAAGTTGTTTCCTTTCACTTTGGGAGGAAGTGCTAAAACTTGGTATAATCGTTTAGAACCTGGATGTATTACTAGCAAGGAAGAATGTTTGCAAGTATTCTATAATAAATATTTCCCTGCTGATAAGATTCATGGTCTAACTATTGAGATTAGCAACTTTTCACAGAAAGAGGAGGATTTACCCCAAGCTTGGGGGAGGTATAGTAAGATGGTTAGGAAATGTCCTACCCATGGCTTCAAGAGTAATGAATACTTGATATATTTTACAATGGACTAACCGAAAACACTAGAGGTTATCTTGATGGTATTGCAGGTAATGTTTTCAGGGAAAGGACCGTTGATGAAGCAACCGAGCTATTGGAAACTATCTCAAGAAACTATGAAGACTGGAATATTGAAGAGATATTTCCGGAAAAGAAAGGAGGTATGCTCAAATTAGACAAAGAGACAATGAAAGAAGCTTCAAAGGCCATTAAAGAGAAGGGAATTAAAACCTCTCATCTCAAGGAATTATCTGAAATGGGTGTCAAACTTCCTGATGATCAACCATGTTTTCCAATTCAAGTCAATGCTATTAGCTCCACGAAAGGTAATGAAAAGGTAACATCTCCTATTGAGTATCTTATATGAATGATTTTGCTTATCATCACAATCCTGAGGAGCATAATATTAGAATGATGATTATGGAGAATTCTCACAAAATTAAATCTCTTCGTGAAAGTTTACATGCTAATGTGGGAGAGGTAAAAAGAATTGTTAAACATTGTGAGATGATGAATAATCAAGTTGAACAAATGATTTCTCTTCAAAATCAATTGTATGAAAGTCTTATTGTAAGGAACAGGTTTGTGGAGTTAATACTAGGGGAGGTGCAAGTACGCAGGATCCTGACTATCCTGAAGACCATCCCAAGAGGAAAGAGCAAGAGGCTCGAAAGAAGAAACTTTCTGCAGGCAAATCTCCCAATGAAAACCGATAATGATGATTCTGAAGAACAAAATAATGATACTTCTATTTCTGATGCTGAGACTGAAGATAATAATAATGAAGAAGAAGAACCACAAGAGGAAGAGAATGTGAAGAACCTGAAGCTACTGAAAAGGAAGACCCTCAACCATCTACTGAGAAGAACAAAAGAAGAACCATCCAAATCCACAGAAAGGTAAAGAAAGGGATCCATGGGTACAAAGACCCATACCATATCCTCAAGAGGTAATAAAAACTTTAGATGATGCTAGATTTGAGAAATTCTTTGAGTTGATTAAATCTTTGTGTTTACAAATTCCTCTTGTTGATGCTATTAAAATTCCTCCATATTCAAAATACATGAAAGATATTGTCACTAATAAAAGAAAGATTCCTACTGATGCAATTACTGCTATGCTTGCTGATTATTCCTTTAAAGGGAAAATGCCTGAAAAGCGTGGAGATCCTGGTATACCAACTATTCCTTGTCATATTAAAGAAACTTATGTGAAATATGCACTATGTGATTTAGGAGCTGGTGTGAGTGTTATGCCTTTCTCTTTATATAAGAAACTTAACCTAAACAAATTGGTTCCAACTGAAGTTTCATTACAAATGGCTGATAAATCAACTGCTGTGCCTATTGGAATATGTGAGGATGTTCCTATCTCTATTGCTAATGTGTTAATTCCTACAGACTTTGTTATATTAGAAATGCCTGAGGATGATAATCTATCTATTATTCTTGGAAGACCCTTTTTAAACACTGCAGGAGCTGTGATAAATTGCACTGAAAGCAAAGTGACATTCAATGTCAAGGGAAATGAGCATACTATTTATTTCCCCAAGAAGAAAGTGTTACAATGGTAAGCAAAGTGTGAATTCCATTAAAAGAAATACTCTTATCGTTGGAAGCTTTGAAATTCCATTACCACCTCCTGAACCAAAATATGCTATCATGATGGTTGGAACTATTCCAATCAAATATGAGGTGCTTGAAATCTTTCTTTATCTTTATGAATAAAAAATCATTTGTTATATCTTTTACATATTATTAATGAGACTTGATCAACCTCATTACTAATGTGAAAATGATACAAACTTGATTCCCACAAATTTACATTGCATTTTAATTCTATTTATTTAGAGTTTTTGAGTTTATTGTCTAGACATAATTATTTCAAAGTTCAGAAATTCCAGAAACTGTAGTTTGAAAAATTCTGTTCAGAAAATTTTCTCGAAAAATTCCAGAAAAATTAGGAGGTAAGTTATTATACCAGAGGAACTAACAGCCAAAAGGGGGACACCAGAGGGCCACCAGGGCCCAGAATAGGGTGTCCCACGCGGCCACTGTACCTGGCCGCGTGGGACCCACTTTTGGCCCACAGAGGGAGTTAGGTGAGGGGTCTGTGCTCATCTCCTTCCCCTCGACAGAAAAACAGCTCCAGGTATTTTTCCCAAATTTTCCCGTGCTCCTTTCCTGCTATCCTTGGATCTCCAAGTTTAGGGCAGATTTTTCAAATCTGTTTGGTGGGATTGCTCATTGGTATGTGACTCCTCCACCCATCCAATTATTTTTTGTTCTTATGCATCATGTATGAAGTATTTTGCTGCACTTGGTGTCACCTATTATGCTTGGGAAATCCATAGATTTAAGTTTTCTAGTTGATATTGATGCATGATATTGATGTGGAGACTAGTTATGGATGGCTCAATGTTGTTTTAGAGTGTTGCATCTTGATTTTTGATGAATATTGTTTATGGGCAGCAAGGTACCATGTTCAACAAGGGCAAGGCATTGATAGGGATGAGCTCAAGACCAAGAAGAAGTGCATGCAAAGTCTCCCTCAACCTTGATGACCAACATCTTTGGGAGGATTCCGCATACTTTGTGGGAGAGAAGTTGAAGATACACGCAACAAGATGGCAAGATCCCCATGTTCTTGAACAGTGGGGGATTCAAGAGGACTTCAACATCTTCGCTGCTGCAACTGGCTACTTCGGTTTACTCAAAACCCACAAGATACATACGAGGAACTCTCGCGAGAATTCCTCTCTACATTCAGATTTGAGGGTCCTGAGCTCCACAGACGTAGTAAGAAAAGTAAGGCACCCCCTCCTACCTTTGTTTGCAAATTTACTATGAGAGGGGAGCGTCTCATTATGTCTCTAGAGGAATTTTGCAATGCCATTGGTGTGGCAACCACGGGGAGTTGGGATGAAACCGGTGCTGATTCTAAACCTGAACTTGTTGCATTTTGGCACTCTATCACCGTTAGCTCTCATGATAGGTTGAATAGGGGAAAATTTACTCATATACAACACCCAAGTTTGAGGTACTTTGCGTTGTTTCTCGCAAGAGGATTTCTTGCTAGGGACAACAATTCTGCTTGCACTGGACCGATTGTTTATCTACTAAAATGTGCAAAAGAAAACACACCGTGTGGGTACAACTTGGGAGTTATTCTTGCTAGATCATTGCACACCGCTGTGAGTAGGAATATCACCGATGAAACCCCTATTTATGCTGGTGCTATTGCTACTTTAGTGTATAAGTACATTAAAAATGAGAGAGGATATGATGATAACATGGGTACTCGTGTGGGAAGGTCAAATTTACTTGATTTTACTTTGACTACTCGCATGGAAATAAGTGTGAAGTATGGGGAGGATTATTTCTATACATATTTGAGCACTAATGGGCAGCGAGTGCCCATTAGGCTCCCCTGTACTGACCTTTTTGACAGGAGTACCGGAAAGTGGAAGGTAAGGAGGTGCCGCCACAAGAGGAGCCACAAGCTCCGAGGTACAAGGCTACCAACCTCAAGAGATGCCACCATACCCAGGCATGCAAGGATACCCACATGGTTACTACCCTGGAAGTGGAAGTGGTGGATACGGCCACTATCCAGGATACTAGCTTGATCGCAAGCTTGGGGGAGTGCTTCTCTTCCTCTCCATTCGTTGTTTTATATCACTGTTGCATTGTTATGTTTAGTTTCTTATTCTGAAAATCACAAAACACAAAAAGATTTCATTTGTTTCTTTTGGTTATTTGCTTCTGGTCATTTGTCTTATGCATAAAAACCAAAAAGAACAAAAATATTTTCGTTTTCTTGAAACAAACGCAAAAACAGAAGTGCTGAAATCTGTCACTGTTTCATTTTTCATTTATTCCTGTAACTCCGATTGAGCTAAAATTTTAACCACTGCTGCAACATATCATGACCCACACACCTGTAATTTATGAGATTTTTCTGAGGTGTTTAGGTAGGGTAAAAACAGTACTGTATGCAGTGACATTTTATGGCAGATTTGAGTTTTATTGCGCAGTTCAAGTTGGGAGAGGAGAACAACGATGATAAGTTGATGTGCATGAAGTGGATGAAAGGTATGACACCTTTGCCGTGCTTATGTAGACTTTTTAATAACAGCAAGTGAGCACATCATGGTTTCTTTAACATCTAGGGAAGTGGTAGCAAATGTTTATCTTCTCCATGTTCTAGTATGTTATATGATGATGCAAGTGAGATATTATTTAGTGACAATACTTGGCTGTGTGTTGAATAATTGTGGCTCTAAACAAAGGTCTACGCATCCCATTGTGCTTGCTAAACTTGCCAACCAAAAAGAGTAAAAGTTTTTCAAATGTTAAACATGAAGTCATATGCTTGACAGGCTTAGTGGTTGGGAACTAGCTGAAATGTGCTGACACATGGAAAGCTTTCAACATTGCACTAAATTATATTTAGTTGATATCATGTGCTTTGGTCTATGGATGGCTATCATTGCGAAATAAAGGAGGAAACTTAGTAAGTTTGATGAGTGAGAATAATTGGCTAGAGAGACGCCTGGGCCGCCAACCTAAGCCATGCATCATTCATGGTGGAAATTTGCAGCGCACCATAGTGAACATTCTATGACGCACATCATAATAAAAAGCTACACAAATAGTAAATAAAAGAGTGCTGAGATTGTTCATTGTCTGTTTGTCTTGTTGTTGGGACATGGGTTGTCCAGGTCCTGGGACAAGAGGTACCCCAGTTGACGCTCTTGATGACGCTTTTATTACTTGCAATGACTGAAAAATTCAACTTGCTTAGTGGCCCGAGTTGAGTAGTCATGGTGTAGGTACTCGTATTCACGGGGCATGAGGTTTTCAACCATGAGTTGGTCAAGCATATGAGTCATAATAGGGAACACAAAATGGTTTGTTAAAAATGAGAGCAAGGTTGTAAGCACAATGATTTCACTAGTCAACAAAAGAAGAATCAAAAGATCTCAAAAATCTTGACATGATTCAATCATAGCGATGCAAAAACCTTTGTTTATTTCTACAGTTGAGCAAACTCATCCAAGTATTGACATTACATGTTATTTCCCTTGCAGCAAATATAAATGCTTTAACATTGATTAGATATACCTTTGCTAGCATTTGATTATTTGTTACTGAAGCTATGAATTGAATGCTTGTTGGTATTAAACAGTGTTACATATGCAAAGCAAAGTTCTTGTCAAAGTCTTTTCATCGCTTCTGCACTACGTTTGAGTTGTTCGAGGACAAACAACGAGCTAAGCTTGGGGGAGTTGATGCATCCAAAATGCATCTACTTTTCCAAGCACTTTGCTTCATAATTTGCTCCGGAATCTTCCCATATTTGAATAAAACTGCTGAATCTGACGCTGTTTTTAGCAAAGTCTCTTTTCTGGCTATTTTTGCAGGAAATAAAATCGGGGAAAAATACCACGTCATTTTCTATGGAAAAGGAGGACAACGTGCAAAGGATGGACACGAGGGAGTGCCGGAGGGCCAAAAGGGGGTGCCCCACGCGGCCCCTGTACCTGGCCGCGTGGGCCCACCCAAATGGGCCTCGGGCACCGCCTCGCCTTCGGTCTTCGACGTACCCCCTCATATATAAAAAACGCTTGACCTAGAAGGAGGAGCTTTCGCGAAACACACCGCCGCCGCCACCACGATCTTCGTTTCGGGGACAGATTGATCCAGGATTTCTCCTCCGGTGGAGGGATCCGGAGGCCGTCTTCACCGCCATCTTCACCGCCTTCATCTCCATCGACCATGAGCTCCTCTCCATCACCATGTGTGAGTAGTCCGCTGTAGGCACATGAGGTGGATGGGGATTGGATGAGATTGATCATGTAATGCTACCCGTTGTTCGAGATTTTAGGGGTTTATCTTGAGGATACTTTTGTATTGTGTTGATGCACTTATGCTATGTTTAATGCTTGCTACTAGGGCCCGAGTGGCATGATTTCAGTACTGAACTTATATTGCCTCATCATATATTTGAGTTTGGTATTTATCTGCAAAGTGTATCACCTGCTATTATGTTGAACCTGCGAACCCTAAAAGTGACATATAGGGAAAACAAGGGGGAGATGTTTTAGTTTGAGGATTCTATGTGTTCATGAAGTGTTAATGCATTGTTCCGGTCTATTCGAAAGGGTAGACCTTAATTACCCGTAGTTCCAAGTTGGCCCCGGTGAAATGGGGGTAGGACAATAGATGTTGTGCAAATTCTCTTGGTTAGTACGCACAACTAATTATGGAACACATACCTACATATATCGGAGTTAGAGATACGTCCCATGGCTAGCTATATACTATTATATGATCAATCTTATTCATGCAACACCCCGCTGTCACCTCATGCCTACGTTTTAATCCTCTGAGTTACACCTTCACTTTTCCGGTGAAAACTGGGAAACACTTGTTTACTGCTGTTGTTCTACTTGTTACTTGAATCATACTACTGCCATAACTACTGCTGCTGCAAGTTCATTGATATACAGGTGTGGTTGAGAGTGACGCCTCAATTGCCAAAGTCTTATTGATATTCTTGTGTTCCCATCGTGTCGAACTATAAATTTGGGTAATACTTCCCTACGAAGATTTCAGCGATCCCCTACACTTCTGGGCATCAGGCATATGATGATATTATGTTGACAACTCTAACTTATGTTCTTATCTTCAACCAAATTAAGGGGATGGTGGCGGGGAGGGGGGATTTCAAGTTTAAATTTTTCCCTAATGAGATGTTTCAGTTATGATAACGCAAAAGCTATAGAAGGACTAATGTTACCTATGGAGCTTCTACTAACGTTTTAGTCCTTTACATAATGATGGATAATGGTTGGAGACCCCATTTCATAAATGAAAGTATTGGCGGTTTTATTTTCTAAAAAACTCATATACACATCCTACACGAAAGTTTCTCCACCATATCTTAAGAGATTAAGAAATCTAATAAAAATATTATTGTGGAGCCTTTATGCGTTTTAAAATTTGTTTGGTTGCACCGGTGGTGGAACCGGAACATAAACAGACTGAGTCCAATAAGATTTCGATTGGGTGCCAATTCTTGGTCCTGTCGATCAGAATATGCCAGTCTTATGCCGTGTGGAAGCAAATTAAAATCCAAAACTTTCCATTTTGGCTCCAATATTCTTATTTTGTAGAGGGATTTAGTTACCACTCCCTCCTTGTATTGTATGTTGGCGACCCACCCAACAAACACTGAACCCCTTGAGTTCATCAAGTTTTCCTTATTTTGGGCCGTGAGATTTCTTCAAGAAGAGTTTATGAGAATTTAGAGGTCACCTTATGGCGTACTACTACTGACTGAGCTTCTACTTCGTTTGGAGGAGTCTCGATGAGAAGGTGAGGTTTCATAGCATTCCATGGCCATTCTTGGTAACCCGCACCTCTCCAACGGTGATGTAGCTTCTCCTAGAGAGGTGTACACCAGATATACTTTCATCTACGCCTGCTTCGGTTATTTATACACGAGCTTTTTACCTTGTACATGTGTTCCTAGTTGAAGTATTTTGCATCATAAAGTTGTTTCATCTAGTTGTTGCTTTTTACTTGGTTTCATCTAGTTTTGAGACACGTTATTTATCCACATAGACTAAAGTTGTGAAAAGAAAAGTACAATTTCTAGAAACCTATTCACCCACTCTAGAAGTGAAGGACGCTTTTGGAGGAGCATATGAGAGACACATGTCACTTGTGGAGCATTCGAGCAAGCATCATTCACGAGATGTCGGTTTTACGTGTCATAGTCTTCTCTAATTTGCACTCCACTAGCCTATCAGATTAAAAGAACTAACAATGCATTTTTGTAGTTGATCATCAACCATGGTGGGGGGCAGAGATGCGACTGTCCTTGATAACTTGCCTGAGTCAGTCATCATTGAAGAGATCCTTGTCAGGTTGCCAGCAAAGGATGTTCTTCGATATCGTTCTGTTCGTAAGTCATGGCGCCATGCAACTTCCACCAACAACTTTGTCCTCGCGCACTACCGCCGCCAACCTTCTGTCCCAGTTATCAATCTCTTCAAACACACAAGTAGAGGGAATGATTGTATTTTCTCCCTAATAAATGACTCTAGTGCTACAACAATCAATCGCAAGCTGCGTGGCCGGACCATCCTTCGGTGCTCTGCCTCAGGGACCGGTAAAGAAAGACTTGATGCCCATGCTGCTTGTGATGGCCTCTTTATTGTATCCATGTCGAAGGACAAGGAACATTTTTTTGTTTGCAACCCTACTACCCACCAATGTGCTCCCCTGCAGCTACTTCGTGAACACAGCCTACCAAACATAAGTATTCAAATAGCCGCATTCTACCAACATCGCCCGTCTGGTGAATATCGGGTGCTCTACTGTATCCGGAGAAAGGATG
Organism: Poa pratensis; assembly: GCA_947311845.1. Classification (NCBI taxonomy): domain Eukaryota; kingdom Viridiplantae; phylum Streptophyta; class Magnoliopsida; order Poales; family Poaceae; genus Poa; species Poa pratensis. Next base: position 41,539,339 of record CAMZMU010000052.1, read on the forward strand.
AGGAGTTTCACACTGTCCTCGTAGTGGGGTCCGATGAGCCAAGGATAATTGGACAGCTACCCGTGTCTCCAAACTTACTAGATGGACTCACATGTTCTTGTATTGCACCTGTACTACATCGTGGCAGCCTGCATTGGGAGTTGGAAGGATACTCCTATGATCCCGCCCGGAAAATAATGGTGTTTGATACCATCTTCAAGACATTCCGTTGGATGCGCCATCCGAGTCATTCATACCTTTTGATGTTGATGCATGTAAAATGCATACATGAACTTTGCACTATATTACTTATATTCCAATCATATTTGCATCATATAAGGGTTATATCAATGTTTTATAATGATTTTGGGAATATTTGGTATGTTTCCTATTTTTATGGAATTAACCTGCACAATCAGAAAACGTCTTTTTAGTGTTTTGGATTTTCCGGGAGCTTCGGGACTCCAAAAAGGGCAAGGTCAGAGAGCACGGTTCAGAATTTTCGAGACGAACATGATGGGCTTAAATTGAAGACCAGAAGACCAACAGGCTGGGAGTTAGGGGGTCCCACGCGGCCTACTGTACCTGGCCGCGTGGGCCCACCTCTTTTCCCCCTTGTGGCTCTGATGCCATCCGTTTTCGTCTCCGTGGTTTCGTCTTGACCTAAAACCGACTATAAAAATAGCCCCCCGAGGAGTTTCGCGAGGCGGCGGCAGAGAAACAGAAAACCAAGAAACAGGAGACAGAAGGCTGCCGCCGGAGAAGATCGGAGGGGGAACGCCGCCGGATTCACCTCCGGAGGGCTCCTCCATCCCCCCTCCGGAGTCTCCATCAACACCACCGTCAAGACCAGCACCATATTCATCAACCTCTCCATCAAGTGTGCTCACCATGACCATGTGTGAGTAGTTTCCATCGAGGCTAAGGGTTCTACCGTAGCTATGTGGTTCATCTCTCTCTCCCATGGTGTGATCTTTATATGATCATGAGCTTTGTAATCTAGTTGGATCCATGGATGTTACTCTTGGTTATCTTATGAATTATGCTACTTGAGTGGTTTTATTAATATAAATTCCGGAGTCACCTTTGTCCCATGGTGCGAAGTTGACAGTGTGCGCACCGTGCGTGACTCTTAGGCTAAAGTTTGCAGGAATACTTATCATGAGCTATTATTTGTGTTGGATGTCTCTATGAAATTGTGGTGTTTGTCTAGTACTATTTTGGGGCGCTCTTAGTGACATTGGGGTCCCCTAGATGTGGAATGTAACTTTAAGGTGTGCTTTTATAGCCCTACACAATGAATTGTTATCCAACATGAGAATAGTTCAGATTAACATAGTGAAGAGGAAATATCAATGTATTCAATTATATTATTATTGTTGAGAGTGTCCACTAGTGAAAGTATGATCCCTAGGCCTTATTTCCAAGCATTGAAACACCGTTTGCTCTCATTTTGGCTCAAGTTTACTTGCTGCCATTTTTATTTCAAATTGCAATTATCACTTATAATCATCCATATTAATTCTATTTCACTATCTCTTCGCCGAACTAGTGCACCTATACATCTGACAAGTGTATTAGGTGTGTTGGGGACACAAGAAACTTCTTGTATCTTAATTGCAGGGTTGCTTGAGATGGATATCTTTGACCTATCCCTCCCTGAGTTCGATAAACCTTGGGTTATTCACTTAAGGGAAATTTGCTGCTGTTCTACAAACCTCTGCACTTGGAGGCCCAACACTGTTTACAAGAATAGAAGCGTGCATAGATATCAGATGTCACTATTGGAGATGAACGACGTGCTTGCTATGTGTTGCAGCCACGGATGGGTCACTATAAATATTTATGTTATGCAGGACTACACAACTGAGATTTGGGCCCTCACGCATCGGATATATGTTACGAACTTGCAGGGCAGCCGTCAGTTGATTATAGAAACATATGTGTGATGAAGATTGTGGCGTTCAATGAGAGAGAGTTACCGATCAAGCTACATGGTGGTTCTGTTCTGCATTGTGATATTGATGGCAAGTTTCTAGGAATGATTAAACATTATGAACGTGGAAACAATTACATGGATATTACAACATATCGCTTCCGGGAGAACTTTATTCCACTTCCATTCTTTGATATGCAAGATGATTCTGCGAACAACATGATCCTAGGAGAACGAGGTGATGATATGTGGCCATAGAATGAATTCCTTCACGTTAACAATGCTGAGGTCAGAGATTCTGCCATTTTGGCTAATAGTTGTATTTTCAACCTCTGTTGTCGTTTTATGATTAATATGGCGAACATTAATAATTCGAACTCTATGGGACCATTTTACTTATTTACCTGTGCAATCCTTTTTTACTGTTGACATTGTAAACTGTGATATCCCAAATTGATGAAACTTTCTTGTCGTAGTACCGAAGCTGGTTCGAAATATGAATGTTCCCTATGTAGAGTTCGAGTTCCGTTCCACTTTTAAATTCCTAGATTTTCCTAGCGCGGATCATTTTCTGGACTTCTGGTTACCACTAACCTATTCCCGTGGTTGGCACTTGGACTTGGCGGTGTGAGGGGCAGCTCAATCGCGTGTGCTTATGTACAGACCTTGGTCCATGCGTCTGCGTACGCGTGCGAAATATTCTGTGCCGTATGCGTATATACAACTTGCGTTGGGTCTCGTTGGGAGCATACAAATACAGGGACAGCCAGACAATTTAATGCTGGTTGCGTTTCAGATAACCAAGCAGCATCATCCAGCTAGCTAGTCAACCAAGGCATGCATGATCATGTCATGTGCTGGCCAGCCCATGTACCACCTGTTGGGCCAACCCAACAGCCCGCCAGGCTCCGCAAGCCCAATCCTCGCTACATCGGGACAGCGTGGACAACGTGAAGTACAAAAGGACCAAGATCGCCCTCGGGATCGTCATCGAAGAACAGAAACCTGCTCATGTCTCTATCCCTGTATCCCCGTGTTGTATCTCTCCTCTACCCCAGACTCTCGATTCCCTTTCCCCTTGCTTGCTGAACCTTGTATCTGGATCATAACCCTGAAGTGAATCGAGTGGAGAGATTAAGGTGTGACAAGCTGGTATCAGAGCTCTTTTTGATCTGGCACCCCGCACGCGATCTGTGCAGGAAATTCTGGCGGAGATGGACCTCACGGATCAGATCGCGGATCTGGTGAGCATGATGCGCGAGCAGACCGCCAAGCTCGACGGGATCTCCAGCACCGTGGAGGCGAAGGGAGGCAAGGCCGGGCTGGTGGAGAACAAGCTGGACGAGATCGGGCCGGCGATCAAGGACCTGGCGCAGTGGCGGCCATCCATGGACCAGGCCGTGGGATCGCTGCGTACAGATCTCGGAGACCTGCGTATTCGACTCGACCGCATCGCCAACCCTACTCCAAGCGCGCCACCGACTTCGCCGACGGTTTCTCCATCTGTGAGCCGCGGCGGTCTGAGGCCGGAGGCGGCGTTGACACTTCGTGGTGACGGGGATCGTCACGGGCCTGGTGGCCGCCACATCGAGCAACAAAATCGGGGTTCGTTGATGGGGCCTCCGCCCCTCACAGCCCCGGGCAAGAGTACGTTCGATTTCGCTTCCCCTTCTGCTGTTACTCCTGTTGTTCCATCACCGAGGGAGAGAGATGAGTTGAGGGGAGGCCGAATTCCATGCATGGACTATCTCAGTTTTGATGGGGAAGGGCCATTAGAGTGGAAGATGAAGTGTGAGTCGTATTTTCCAGTGTGTCGGGTGGATAGGGAGATGTGGATTGACACCGCGGTGGTGTATTTCACCGGGAGGCGGCGTTGTGGCTGCAGTGGATGAACGCGCATCTCGTGGCGAAGTCCTGGGAAGAGTTCGTGATTAGTGTTTGCAACAAGTTTGGGCGAAGGGAGTTCGAGCAACTGTTGCGGCAGTTCTCGCGTCTCAGGCAGACGAGCAAGGTGTCGGAGTATGTCGCTCAGTTTAACACCGCAATGAATAGCTTAATTGCACATCATCGCTCCTGGGATCCGCACTATTTTGTCACTCATTTTGTGGATGGTTTACGGCACGACATCCGTGCTGTAGTGATGATTCAGCAGCCAAAAGATTTGGATACTGCCGTTTCCCTGGCTTGTTTACAGGCAGAGGCGCTAGAACTGGCACGGGAGGGCTGGCGTGCGGGCAACGGCGCGACGGCCGCGTCGCGCTCGATTCCGCGTACGGCGATGCCACTACCACAACCACCACCCGTTGGTCGTCCGCCAGGAGCACAAGCCGGCGGTCCGCCCCAAGCGGACCGGCGCGGCCACGCCGCCAACCACGCTGGGCCGAGCATCGACGACAAAATTCGAGCTTTGCATGCTTATCCGCGAGCTCAAGGGCTATGTTTCACTTGTGGCGAGAAGTACACTGGGCATGACCATGTCTGTGGTCCGACAGTGCAGCTGCACGTGGTGGAGGAGCTGTGGGGATTTCTCCAGGGCAGGACGGATGCAGATTCCCCGTCTGACGAGGTGGGTGATCTTTGTGTGATCTCACAAGCGGCATTACAAGGGGCGGAGCCGCCACAAACGGTTCGCCTCCGTGGCACCGTTCGTGGCTGCGAGGTGCTTATGTTGATTGATTCTGGAAGCACACACAACTTCATCAGTCAAACGATCACGGAAGGGTGGCCGGAAGTGCGCCGTGGGCGCCAGATGCAGGTTCGGGTGGCTGATGGAGGAAAACTGAACTGTGACAAGGAAGTACCGCACTGTACCTGGAATGCTCAAGGGGAAGAATTCACCACCACACTGCGCCTTTTTCCTTTGGGTTGTTACGACATCATATTGGGCATGGATTGGTTACAGAGCATTGGCTCGATGGCGGTGCATTGGGGGCTTAAGCAGCTGTCTTTTCAGTATCAAGGCAGGATGGTACAGTTGCAAGGTGTGACAGCAGACACTTCTTCCTGCAGCAAAATCTCAGTCAGTCAGTTGGAAACCTTGGTGGATACAAATGCGATTTGTCATCTGGTGCAGCTGAAAGAGATAAAAGAGGTGGAGATACCGGAGCAGTGCCTAGCTCCAATCCAGGATTTGCTGTCGCAGTTCGGGGTGCTGTTCGATGAACCACAAGGGCTGCCGTCACGGCGGGCCTTTGATCATCGAATTGAGCTACTGCCAGGCTCGAAACCAGTGAATCATCGGCCATATCATTACAATCATGAACAGAAGGACGAAATTGAGAAGTCAAGGAGATGTTGAAGCAAGGCATCATTCAGTTCAGTACAAGTCCATTTGCGTCCCCGGTCTTGTTGGTTCAGAAGAAGGACTATACCTGGCGGTTATGTATTGATTTCCGCTACCTCAATGCTATGACGATCAAGAATCGGTACCCACTGCCAGTGATCGACGAGCTACTGGATGAGTTATCGGGCGCTGCGTGGTTCACGAGCCTAGACCTCCACGCCGATTATCATCAAATTAGGATGGCGGAGGGGGAAGAGTACAAAACGGCGTTTCAAACACACCAAGGCCACTACAAGTTCCGCGTGATGCCGTATGGGCTTACTGGGGCGCCAGCGACCTTCCAGAATGTGATGAACACAATCTTTGCTCCATTGTTGCGTCGCTGTGTGCTCGTCTTCATCGACGAAATCTTGATTTACAATCGTACTCTGGAGGAACACCAGCAACACCTGAAACAAGTGTTTCAGTTACTGGCAGAGCATCAGTTAAAAGTGAAATGATCGAAATGCGCCTTTGCGCAGCAGCAGCTCAAGTACTTGGGACATATCATCTCTGCCAATGGCGTGGCCACCGATCCCAAGAGCATTGAAGCAGTTCACAAGTGGCCAGTGCCTGCTAATGTGAAGGACGTGCGCAAATTGCTGGGTTTCACGGGCTATTACCGTAAATTCATACCGAATTACGGCCTGATTAGCCGTGTGATCAATGACTTGTTGAAGAAGAACACTCTCTTCGTATGGACGCCAGACCATCAGCAAGCGTTCGAGACACTCAAGCAAGCGTTGCTCGCTGCACCAGTCCTGGCATTGCCGGATTTCTCTCGTACCTTTGTAGTGGAGACAGACGCTAGTGATCGTGGCATTGGGGCAGTGCTGATGCAGAACCAACATCCGCTGGGGTATCTGAGCAGGGCGCTGGGTCCACGCCTGCGTTGTCTGTCGACATACGAGAAGGAGAGGCTCGCCATACTCTTGGCCATGGACAAGTGGCGGCTGTATCTCCGTCAGTCGCCGTTTGTTATTCGCACTGATCAACGCGCCCTGGCGCAATTGGATGAACAACGATTGACAACACATGGCAACAAAAGGTGGTGATGAAGCTGTTGGGATTACAATACAGTATCGAATACAAAAAGGGCTCCGCTAACCAGGTGGCTGATGCCCTCTCCCGCCACCCAGCTCTGGAGATCACAGAAGTGCTAACACTGACAGTAGGAATAGCGACACCTGCTTGGTTGAAAGATATCAGTGAGGGTTATGCAACTGACGCAATTACCCAGAAGATGTTGCTCGACTTGAAGCAAGCACCACAGGTTCAGAAACACTTGGCGTGGGATGGATTTCTGTTGCGATACAAGAAGCGAATTTGGGTGGACGGTAATGTCAAGATGCAGCAGCAAATTCTGCAATCGCTGCACGCAGGCGCCATTGGCGGGCATTAAGGGGTGCAAGCCACACTGCAGCGAGTGCGACTCCTGTTTGCTTGGCCTCGAATGCGAGCAGTGGTACAGCAGTTCGTGGACGAGTGCTCGATCTGTAAACAGGCAAAGCCGAAGCATGTGAAATACCCTGGCTTGCTTCAGCCGTTAGCAGTGCCTGATGAAGCATGGCAGGTGGTGATGCATGTAAAATGCATAGATGAACTTTGCACTATATCACTCATATTCCAATCTACGAATAACCTTCCTTGGTGTATCCCATCATTGTATTCCAAAACCATCTTATCATCTTGGTCCTCTTGTTATTTAAAGAGTGGCCTTTAGCTTCAAGTAACTCAACAACCTGGCATTGTTGGTCTCTAACTCTCTACTCTGATGGGAGTTACACTCAAGTTGTCTGACAAAACTTTTACTTCTCAAAATCCATGAATCTCTTCTTCTTTAGAGTCCAATGGTCTTTTATCAGTTCATGGTCTCAATTTTTTTCTTCCTTGAAACCGTTGTTTATCAACATGAACCTTCGACTGTTCCTTCAGTTATCTTAACGTGTTTTATATTCGTCATCTCAACAGTTGTCCATGAACACTCCTTCCATGTGTTGACCACGAGATACTTGATCTTGTTAAGATCAATCTTTCTAGAGTACTTCCCTCTTTCCTTTGTATAGTTGGATGCAGATTCCGGAAGAAGGGGGCGACGGATCTTCATGATGCTTTAGATCAACTTCTTCGAGAAGAAAACAAGCCGTTGAGAAGTATTGTTGCATTAACCCCTTCCTTCTCCTTTTGTCCTATGAATCTCGGGATGAGATTCTTGTAAGGGGGTAGAATTGTAACATCTCATGTTTGTATGAATGTATAAATATCTAATAATGGTCATGGCATGCATTATTTTGGCATTAAGAAAATCTTGCATTCAAAAGTAAAGAAGAAATCATTAAAATGCTATAAACCTTGCTATGTTCTTAAAGGTGGTTTAAAATTTCCTAATGTTGAAAATAAAATATGTGGAGCCTTTTCATGATATTAGGAGATTTTTGGTTTGACTTACTGACAGTTTGAAATGCCCTAGAAAATTTCATAAACTTTCTGTTTAAAATCTTGCAAAAACTCAAAATGGAGAGGGGCCCTTTTACAATATCCTGTTTGTCTTCTTCCTCTAGCAGGGAAGCACCTGCGTGCCGGCGCCGCCGTGCTCGCACGGACATCCCCTGCCTGCTTGGTCGCGTGGGTGGATAGACCTGGATCGAGCCATGCTCTCCTCTTTCATTCTCGCACACTCTTGTGCTCTCTCCATGTCCTCTCGCCCCATGAACCCAAATCCCCATCTTCCTACAGCCGACCAAAACAGCCAACATCCCAAGAACCTATCCCTGGAGCCATGGCTACCATTTTGGAGGGCAATCAACAGAGAGGAGCAGCAAGACTAGTTGATGGGGTCAGGGAGAAGCAGAGCAAGGAGGGGCATCAGGGAAGAGAAAGATGGAGAGAAGAGAAGACCCAATCCATCTCAGATTTATTTTTGTGCCTTCTTATGTTCAATACAACTTGTATTGAGGGCACTAATTGTTGGATCTCTTACTAGGACCAGCGCCTTGTATCTTCCGTGAGATAATCTGAAGCCTGGAAGCACACACATATTACAGTTTGTAAGCCCGCACATATCATGTTCGGAGGTGCAAAAAGGTTTGGTTTTGCATCCTCTTCTCTTGCAAATAGGTGTCAGATTCAAAGTTTTCTCATGACTGCTAGTACATGTTTTGTACCGTTCATGGTTAGCTACACACGCTTTCTCATGAGCACTTGGCCGTGTCAATACTAGCTTGTAGTACCATATACCTGGATGATGTTTACACAGGTTTCGATCTTAATATCCATCTCCGGAGTGCAGCCCTACATACTTCAGATTTTAGAGCTGCTTTAGATATGTAGTGTTGTTCTGTACTTGGTCATCCTGCTTTCAGAGTTGTGATACCATCGTTCTTTCTATCAGTGGTTGTTGTCAGTAAGTTCAGTACATGCTTGAGAGTGTAGTCATTCCAAACTGAACCAATCAATTTCGAAATTCAATAGCAATCTGTACTTCGGTACCTATCTTCAGGTTTTAGGAGAAGAACCAGAAGCCATGACACCGTCAGCTTAGTGTATTATTTTAATCTAGTTGCAGTGTCCGTGTTTTCAGTGTAGTTGCCACACAACTCGAGATCTGAACTATGCTGCCTTAAAACGTTAATGAGAGCAGTTTAGAGAGTTTAAAAGACTAGTTCGTATCTGTTGTTAACTGTTTCCAGAAAATGGTTTCAACTTGTAAAATCAATATCTTTTGATCCGTAACTCAGAAAAATACAAATTATATACCAAAATGTTTAGAAAATTATGATCTGTCTATTTTTACCAAATTCATGCATTCTTAATAAACTTGTACGCATGTTTATTTATGAGAACTAAATCACCCATTTTGTGTAATATGGAGTTTCTCCAAATGCTATGTTTTAGTGCATTTGGGCTCCATTTAAAATGATCTCCTTGTTTAGGTTTCAAATTCGTTACATTAATTTGTCATATCATTCATATTGTATGCGCATTGCATTATGCCATTAAGTGATTGTTGTTTTCATTTCTTTCCGGTGTTTTGATTCTTCTCGGTAATACGTGGATACGAGTGCGAACACGAGTTCAAGATGGCGTCTGACAACTCCAAAGATGAATACTTGATCATCGACGATCAAGTCAAGCCGAGGATTTTCTAAAGCTATAAATATCTTGTTTTCGACAAACAAGGCAAGCATAACCTCTTATCTGCTCATATATGCGATTTCAAAGTGTTTTGATTCTTGTATTTTGCATACGATTCCAATTTTATTTTGGTTGATATATAAAGTTCTCCTATCTAATGCATTGCCTAAATACCTTAATCCAGCTCTCCTAGCAAACCTAGGTAATGCTTGTGTGTACCGCCAGAGCCCATATCTGCTACGCTTAGATATCCATTTTGCTTAGCTCTGAACCATCCGGATGATGAATCAGAGTTGCGAATGAACCTAGTATGACAGAATGAACCTGGACTTCCGCACACATATGCTCCCTGGATAGTCCTATGCGATGTAAATGTTGTAACCATTCCCACTCTGCCGGCTTTCCGAGGAAGAGAGCTAATCTAGAGGCAAGGAGTCGGGCGGTACGTGTGGTAAACATTGTACACCCCTGCAGGGTTTAATCTTTTCGAAAAGCCGTGTCCGCGGTTATGGACGACTTGGCGCCGGATTCAGGGATCATAGACGACTTCAACCTAATCGTAAAACTTGAAAAAACCAGGTGTGCGGGTTTGCTTCCTCGAGGGTGAGTCGAGGAAGTGGCCTTGGTGGATAGTTTCAGTTGTTGATGATTCGATGGATACGAAAGATGAAGCTAGTGCTTTTGCTCTCTTATCGCCTTTAAAAAGATCCGTTATACGAGATTCTTTCCCTCCTGAAAGTGCATGCTTGACCCCATGCGTGGTTTTGGTAATTAATGACAATTCTTATGGACTAATGTTTGCATTGAGATATTATTGTAGATCATGTCCATAGGAAAAGATTGGAGTTCATGTGTTGGACTCTAGAAGATTACATGATGATCAATGCTCTATTCATGGTTTTATATGAAGAATGGTCATATGTAGAGAAGATGAAGTGCAAGTTCAAGAGAAGCATCTCGAAGAAATCATATGCATGAAGCTTGCCACCCATTTGAAGATAATGGTTAAGTGAAGATGTTCCTAAGAGTGGCACTCCCATCTTGGTGTATGGGGGAGCAACATTTGAATCTTCACCAAGCAAAGAGCAATCAAGAAAGGTGTTCCATCTTGAGAGAGCAAGATCGTCATCATCGAGCTCAAGTGGAATGCGCAAGGCAAATGTATGATCTTGATAGGTTTTCTATTTTACCGGTCTCATGTTGTTAGTGGGAGACCGGGTTTTAGGATAGACGGCGTACTATCAAGAGGGGTTCTCAAGTGAGTAACTTGATCGCATCTTTGTGGAGAGCTCATACCGTTGCATACTTGGCATATCATCTTTCTTGGTTCTTATTTGGCTTTTCTCCTTGTTGTGTTTTGGTGCTTGTCGTGATCTTCATGACAAGCCCAAGTTCTTCGAAAACGGATTTCTTATGGAAAACTTGTTGCGTTTTCGTGTTGGAAATATTATCGGTCCTCCTTCGAGATAGGGTCCACACCTCTCCATGTGTGGTATCCCCTCTATATTTTGTGGCAAAGCTCTCGTCGTTACCTTTCCAATGCAATTGGATTCACCTGTTTTGGAGTTCATACGAGAAAGTTATTGCATTTCAGGAAGAGCTTTTCTGTGTCTGGCGGTAGTACCGCTGTCGCAGCGGTAGTACCGCTCCACCTGGAGCGGGACTCCTGCAGCATAGCTGGTACTCCTCCTGGCGGTGGTACCGTGTGGTACCGCTGGTTTCAGCCAGCGGTACTACCGCTGGTGGTACCGCCAGGGGTACCGCTAGGCCGGTTTTGCTCTCTGGACTCGCTACGGTACCCACCGGTAGTTGCCTCGTACTACCGCTGGTTTCCTTCTATTTTATTCGAAGGATCCCAGCGGTACTACCGGCAGTTCCGCGGTAGTACCGCTGTGCCTGGCAGCTACGGTACTTCTCCGAGGTACCGCTGCAGCTGGGTTGTGCAGTACACTGGGTACCACGGTGAGACCAGCAGCGGTAGTACCGCTGTCCCAGCGCTGGGTACAAAAACTGGGCCTAACGGTCAGATTTCCAGGGAACCTATTTAAGGGGTCCTCTTCCCCAATGGTTCCCTAGCTTTTCAAGCACGTTTTCCCCCTCTCCCACCTCCATTGTTGACCTTGGAAAGCTTGCCCCTCTCCCAATTCCTCCCATGATTCTTGCATATCTTTGAGCGATTTGAGAGAGGTGACCTAAATCTACATTTCCACCAATCAATCTCTCCTCTAAGTGAGGGGAACATAGTGGATCTAGTTCTTGGAGTTCTTGTGTGGTTCTCTTCTTTGTTCTTCCTCTCTTCTCCCCCCATAAGCATTAGTTGCTTGTGGTGGGATTTGAGAGTGAAGGATTTGAGCACTTGTGCTCTTGCCTTTTGCATTTGGTGCATCGGTGTGCTCTCCACGAGGATTCGTGGAAGTTGAAATCTTGTGAACTTGTTACTCTTGGGTCTTCGGGCCCTAGACGCCTTTGTGGTGGTTGGACCCTTGTGTGGTCACTTGAAGCCGTTCGGGAGCCCCCAATCCATTGTGGGTTGTGCCTCGGATTGTTGTTGAAAGCCGTTTGGGAGCCACGAATCCCATTGTGGGTTGTGCCCCGGATTGTTGTTGAAAGGCTCCGGATTCCGCCTCGAAGGAATATCGATAGTGGAAGGTGAACCAAACCTTTGTGGTGCGGTTCATCGGAGAAGAGGGTGAAACCTTTGTGGTTGTTGAACCGTTGTGTCGGTTCACACCTCTCCAACGAGACGTACTCCCTTTCAATGAGGAACTCGGGAATACATCCTCGTCTCCGCGCGCTTCGGTTATTTCTATACCCGAGCTTTTTACTTATGCACTTTACATTGTGATAGCCTTCGTGCTTGAAGTATTCTCTATTGCTATCACCTGGTTGCTTGTCTTGCTTAGCATAAGTTGTTGGTGCACATAGGTGAGCCTAGTTTATTTAGGTTGTTGGCTTGTTAATTTAAACACCTAGTTTTATTCCGCAATTAGCAAGCCTACACCGGAAAAGTTTTTATCGCCTATTCACCCCCCTCTAGGCGACATCATTGTCCTTTCACCTCCCTCGATTTGGAATTTTTTTTGCTTTACGCAAAGAAACCCTCATACATACTCTCTGAACAAGCAGATATATAATAGGTTAATTAAATCTTGTTGAGTACTTTCAGTACTCATGTTTGCTTAAATTTGGTTCAGGTGAAGTTTCTTACTCCGATGGTGGATCGCACGTTGACATCGACGAGTAGTTTGGGGTTTCCTGGTGGCAGCTTGGAACTTGTAGGTTATGTAGCCTACGTTGCTTATTTTCTGGCCTCTTAGGCCTTTTGCTATCTTGTTGAATAGCAACATATCCGCTTTCCGTTGAATGATGTAATGTTGGGTTATGTGACATGTGCATATAATCTTTGTTATCTTCACTCTGTTAAGAGTTTGAATAATATTGCTTTGTGTCGTAGAGTCACTACTGTGTTATTGAGATGCAACTAGCTCTCGAGGTCCAGGTTAGGCTTATGTCAGATGAAGGTCTGGATTTGTCTAGCTTGGCTCCTCGGGGGCGTTACAGTTGACCACTGTAATATCGCGATTCACTTGGGTGTTTTACCTTACTTGGTTACCTCACTAGGGATAAACAAAAATACCATTCTACAAGGGTTGTGGGTAACTTGCCACTTCTCCGTGACTAGATCTAGCATGTTCTTATTTTAACTTCATGTCACGATACTTAAGGCTATACTCTGAGTTATCTTAATTACTGAGGTGTTATGATTTGGTTCGCATCTTGGTGGAGTATAAGTGAGATTAAGAACCAAAAGATATCTATGTTAGGACATGATGTCCATATAATTAGTAACTTGTCATCAAATTTTGTGTTGCAATCTCATATGTCAACTCCTATGTTCCCCGGTCCATTTTTAAAGAGAGAGTGCATTTAAATCCATGAACCATAAACCCCGGTCCATTTTTTTAATCATAAGAAACACCTTTCCAACAACTTTATTAAAGAGAGAGTGCATTTGTGAAACCATGAACCCCGGTCCATTTTTTTAATCATAAGAAACACCTTTCCAACAACTTTTACCACTTTTCCATTTTCTGCAATTATTAAATACGAAAATACAAAAATACTTTTACATCTTGCATTCATCATAAAAAACCCCAAAATATCATTCATCATTGTTATCATCATCCTTGCACATTTATTCACCACCATCGTATATTTATTTCTTGTTTGCATTGCATAATTATCTTGATATCATTCTTACACCTTGTGCTTGACAACCACAGGTGAGGTTGAGTACCAAAACATTTAACTCTGTTTTGTAGGTGACCAAAAAGAAGGATAAGGAGATAAACTTTTCACTACTGATTCCCCGAGAGTTCGATATTAAACCCTCGAGTCACCCTCGTGGGGAAAACACGTCTTCCACTTACTACACACTCTGCACTTGGAGTCTCAACCTAACCCATTTACTTTTGACGCAGATAACTATGCACCGGAGATCAAGACTGTTTTCTGGAGCCGTAGATCAACCTCTTCAAGGGCATCAGGTGCTATCGCTTGATTTCGTTGAAGGACTACTGTCGTGGGGTTAATCACGGCAGATGTTACACGAGGTAACTTGAGATTGGGGCATGGCGAATCTGGTGTTCAGGAGATTTGTCTAGTTCTACGAGGGAGAAGATGTTTTTTACCGAGGTTCAGGTCCCCTCGGTGGAGGATCCCTACATCCTGCTATAAATCACTATATGATAATATGTTACATGGTGCGCCAATGGCGATGATTGCCGGGTTATAATGACTCCGGTCGTGGGAGCTCTATCTCTTGAGCTCTCTCTATTTTGTCTATCTTATTCGGCCTACTGATATGTGACCTAGGAGCCTGTTTATATAGATGGCTGGTCTCCTGGTCGTACAAGGTAAAAACTGGGTTATACGGAGTCCTAATCTTAGTCCTTCGTGATCTCCAAGTCTTGAGTCCAACTTGTACAAGGATTCCGGGTTATCCAGAATCTTCCTTCTATGGCATCTTCCAAAGCTGGGTTATCCTGAAGCTGAGTCACCCTCTGGCCGACTGATCCTCTGGCCGACTGATCTTCTGGCTGAGTCATCCTCTGGCCGACTGATCCTCTGGCTGAGTCATCCTCTGGCCGACTGATCCTCTGGCTGGGTCATCCTCTGGCCGACTGATCTTCTTGCCGAGTGATCTTCTGGCTGGGTCATCCTCTTTACTTGTCTTGGGTATACCGGGTTATTATCCCCCCAACAGTAGTCCCCAAGTTTGACTTGAATAAGCTCATCGATCGCTTCACTTGATAATCTTGATCTTGATATGATTACTTGAGGGCAGCTACTGATGGGTTTATTCGAGTTAAACTCCTGAAAACATAATAACCATTAAATAAGATGTGGTCCGGGTTATGTTATCAGACCAGCTCCTTTTGGCGGTTCATTTCATAACCCGGCTTTTCATTTATCTCCAACTCTATAATGCCTCAAGATCTCTCCACGCTGTTCTGGCACTTTTCATTTTTCCAATATTGAACTCCAGAAACATCAATCTGATAGTTATCCTTTTAGCCGGTCAAATCAGAATCTTTAAGTCATATTCTTTAATAGCTTCTTCAGGCTCCAGCGACGAACTTTCTCGTGACTTTGTAGTCAATACCGGGTAATGTTTTTGTCTTTAATCAACATCTTTATGCACTTTATGCTTTCAACTTGTTTCCTTCACTTGTACTTACTTCTTCTTTCTTTATCACCAAAAGCAACACTTAACGGGGCAAGCCCTCCCATTGCTGAGGAGGACAACATAGAAACCATCCCTGAGTAGAATAATGTGCCTGCTGCCAAATCCGACTGATAATATGGAAGTGGAAATGCCTTCCGCTCCCCCAAATCCGACTGATAAGATGTAAGTGGAAATGCCTTCTGCTCCCCGAATCCGACTGATAAGGACAAAACTTCCTTGACGCCACATTATGGCAATATGAATTTTGAAGGCCTGCTCTCTTTTCTCCATATATTACATACCAAACCTAGTCCCCAAGTATCGAGTAAACTGTCCTCAGTCACTCGGTACTTGTAAATATGTATCTTTGTTCAACTTCGAAAACTTCAAAATACCCCAGTCCCCAAGTTCCGGGTTATTAGTCCACGATAACCTGGGACTTGCTATTATCTGTTACCAATACTGCAATCTCTGTAGCTTTATGTAACTTTAAACTTTCAAATCCTCATAACCCCCAAGTTCCGGGTGATCGGTTTACAATCACCTGGAACTTTGAGAAATTGCTTTAATTATAATCTGCAACTTTTCAAAACATACCAGTCCCCAAGTGCCGGGTGATCTGCTTCTTCAGTCATCCGGAACTTGTACAAATGCACCCTTATATCTTCTTTTACTTGTTATCAACTGGACTTACTTCTTTCAATCTTTCCTCTTCATATACTGTAACCCCCAAATACTGGGTTATTAGTTCATGATAACCTGGGACTTGATTTTGAACTGACATCAACATTGTACACTTTTGAGTTACCATACACCCAAGTACCGGGTGATCTATCAACAATCATCTGGTACTTAAAAAAATTGCCCCAATCCTCAAACTATAACTTTGAAAACATGGCAGTCCCCAAGTGCCGGGTAATCTGCTTGTCAGTCATCCGGAACTTGGATAAATGTACTCTTACGTTACCTCTTGCATAATATCAACCGGACTTACTTGCCGTTGTGGACTGAAATTTATTTCAGTCCCCATGTTTCTGAATTGCTTTTCTCATATACTTGAAATTGTTGCCTGACATCTTATCATCTTTCACTCCTCCTTCTTAACCCAGAATTATATTGCTCATCATGATGAAATACTCTCCCAGATTATCCAGCACAGAAAAAGGCTGTCATTCCAAGCTCCTCCACTTCAATAATCCCTGCTCCAAGTCATGCTCCAACTCCAACATAAGTTGCTATAGATAAGCCGACTGATGATACAGAAAAAATTCCAGGAGAGCCAATTCATGCTGAACATCAGTCCCAGTCCAGGAAACCTGATGATAACCCGGCCAGTGCTGAAGATCCTCCTTCAAAGGAGATGGAAACTGATAACCCGGCTTCTTGAGCCATGTTATAAACTTTTGTCTTATCCTGCATAGAAAACAATCATTCGGCCCATGGGCATTGTAATATGCTCATCAATACTTTAAATTTGATAGTGCGTCTGTGCACTTTTGATACACTCTCTCTTATGTAATAACTATACTTTCATGGTTTAGATGACCCTTTTGGTTTATCTTTAGCATCTATCAGTCGGCTTTCACATGACTTTCTCTGTTGCCTCTCTCGCAAAACAGGGTCAAACTAAGTCCCAGTATAGGCATCATAGTTGATTGAAATTGACAGGTGTGCAATCAGGCCATAAATGTGAGTCGCATCAAACTGGATAAGCAAGTATAACCAAGAAATAACTGGTGGCATAAAAGCCCGGTCTTAGGATTGCAGCTACAAACTATTCAAGTAAGAGCCCCCAAGACCTGGATCAATGTCTAAAGGTAAGCCTTAACTCTGCCACATTACCCCACTGATCCAAAATCTCTATGCGTGCTCTCTTGGGCAATCAACTATAGGACATCAAGTCTCTATGCGTGCTCTCAAGGGCAACTGCTATAGGATATATCTGCTTAGCACTCCTTTTGGGCAAAGATGTCGAATAATAATCAGTCCAAATAAGTTAGTAACTTACAAATAATTATACTGATGGTGTACATGCACCCTGAGGATTTGCTTTTTTCATGAACATGATATGTCGTTCTGCAAATCCTTTTGGTTTAGATGACCCTTTTGGTTTCTTTAACTATGAGCCGGCTTTCGCATGGATTATCTCTGTCGCAACTTCTCTGATAAAAACAGGGTCAGGCAAGTCCCAGTGGGCCTCATGACTGATTGAATTTACAGGTGAGCAATCAGGCCATATAAGTGCGAGTCACATCGAGCTCAATAGTAAGATAACCAAAAAATAATGGCTCTAAAATTGGCCGGATCATGAGATTGTAGCTGTACCTTTTCATAAGTAATCAGCCCCCATGACCAAAGTGGCTTATTTGCCGGGTCTTGAGTTTGTAACTGCGCTATTCAAGCGATCAGCCCCCAAGACCTAAAATTTACAATATTGCGAAGCACTCCTGGGCAGCGCTAACCGAAGTTGCGTAGCACTCTTGGGCTAAGCTAATTTTTTGTTGCAAAGCACTCTTGGGCAGCGCTAACCGAAGTTGCGTAGCACTCTTGGGCTAAGCTATCAATTTTTGTTGCAAAGCACTCTTGGGCATCACTAACCGAAGTTGTGTAGCACGGCATCACTAACCGAAGTTGTGTAGCACTCTCGGGTTAAGCTAGTTCATTGCTGCAAAGCACTCTTGGGCAACGTTAACCAAAGTTACGAAGTTCTCTTGGGTTAGGCTAGCAGTTTGTAAATAGTTGAAGCTGAGAGATGTTTCACGGATTTTCCTCCAATAGGTTCCACGTGTGGTTCAATGTTAACCCGAACATCTTCACGCGTCCATTAAATGGTAAGATCTATATCTTCAACCCAACAACCGACGACAGCAAATAATAATATGAAAAATAATATGAAAAAGGTTTAAACAATTATATGGCTTAGCTTTGTTTGGACGCTTTTAGCGTTGATGACGCAATGCGACGAGGTTGAAAACGACCGCGTCGCTGCATAAGTCGGCCCACGGCCGGGTCTCTTTGATGGTCGGTGGTCGCGATACTCGACAAAGGTCGGCCACGACGCAGTGATGGATCGAGCTAACCCGGTATTACTTTCCTCTTCTTTTCTCTTTTTTTTCTTAGGCAGCCTCAGGAACCGTGCTGCACATGTCCTGGTTGATCCACGTGAACCACTCGATTTGTTTTCTGCACGTGCGTAAGTCCTTCTGGTACTTGACCCGGTTGATTCTGATCATCAGTTTTGATGATTTTGTTTGGCGGCTCCTCAAATATGCCAGCCAGATTTTTTTCTTTTGCTTGAGCTGGTAGCATACTAAACTTGTACTCCATACTAGGATTGTCGAAAACACAGGCAGCCCAGCATTTGCAGCATCTTGCCGCATGCCTCACGCTTGTGTGCGTACTCTTTTTCTTCCTTCACGCCGGCTTGCTAGATGCAATTCCTTGCCGGCTGTACTCGTACACCTATCCACAACGGAGCCAACTCTGAATCGGCGAGTCGTCTAGGATGATTAATCAACTGGAGCAACGAGCCGGCAGCAGCGGAGAGCCGGCCGCTGACGAAGAACTCGTGTAGGCCAACTGATGGATTCTTTTTCCACTGAAACGTCTTTGTAGTATACCCAAGCTAGCTGAGATATTGATAGTTCTGCTCTTTCCTTTCTCTTTCGTAAGCTGCTCTTTACTTTATTCTTAATCTGGTCGAGCTGTTGTATGCACAAGGCAAGCAGCCTTTTCTTTCTTTGCATGGGCCGTTGCACCATGACTCGGGACTCGACGTCGAGATGGAATCCGGCCCCGCGCGAGTCTCCCAGGCCACGCGCAAGCTCGCCCGCGATGCGTGACCCGGCCCCTACGCGACCTCACCAGTCACCAGCGAACCGGGATCCGGATGTCGTCCATGCTTGATGTGATTTTGTTGATAACGACGCCGCGATGTCTGTCGACGAATCTCCACTACTTATAAACACCAAAACTGTTGTTCGGCTAAAGCCACACGAACACATGCACCAACCACCGATCAAATCATGCCTCACCCCCACTAAACAACTAACGATGGCCCCACAAAACAGAACTCCGGGTGCATTTAGCAATTTCCAACGACGGACTAATACTTCACCCCCGAGCAGTCCGTCCCGAGGGAAAAGGAAAAAAACTACAGGCCCAATTAAACCTCCCACTAATTGCTCAATTCATAACTCCCAATTAAATCTCCTACTAATTGCCCAATTAAACCTCCACTAATTGCTCAGTAGTGGAGATAGGGACAGGACTAACAATTGGAAAAATATTGTGAAGTTATTGAAAATACGTGCGTGCACGTGCACACTAACTATGTATTATAGTATAACAATTTTAGGGAGGCGTGCGTTGCACGCGTGCATATTAACTAGTACTAATAATCTTGTAATACGATTTTCCTTTTCTTTGAGCTGCTACGTCTGTGAGGCAACTAGCCTTTTTCTCCTTTTCTTTTGGGTTTGTTTCCTCTCAGCTCTCGTACGTGATGTACTCCCAAATCTGGCTGGCTACACCAACTCTTTCTTTCTTCTCGATACTTGATCCATCGATCCGTGTGCTAGTCAAAGTTGTAAATTGGAGTTTTGATTTCCTTATACAGGCGATACACCGATGCTGGCTTGTCAACTGACCCGGCGTACGTGCTAACCATCACGCGAGCGACTGCTTTTTTTTTTTTGCTTTTTCCTTCGACGTGAGGTGAATCAATTTTCTCTTTTCCATCTCTGACTTTTCTTTCCTTTAATCTGCTGCCCACGTTGAAGCATCTCGCAGCAACTTCCAATCCGCGGGCCGTTAGAATAGGATCCGTTCTGGCTGGCTCTCTATAATCTCGTAACTTCTTGTATTCCGGGTCCAGCTAAACCTGGTCGCGCGTGATTCGATCGGATCTCGCGCAGGCTTACGAGCGATGCGGGATCCAGCCGCCGGCCGCACCTGACGTAGTGATGTCGACACCAAGATCTCTGCAATTACCGGCTTCCCTAGTCTGATTCCTCCATGATCGGCTCTCTCTATGGCTGGTTTTTCTATCTCTTCCAGCGATTCTTTCTTCCGGGTTTCACCCGAAGTCGATGTGATCTTCTTGCTTGTTGCTGATAATCTCGCCGACAAATTTTCTCTATCCCTCGCAGCGCTTCTCCCTTGACGAGGACACACTTGGACGCAGGCCCCACGGTGGGCGCCAACTGTCGTGGGGTTAATCACGGCAGATGTTACACGAGGTAACTTGAGATTGAGGCAAGGCGACTTTGGTGTTCAGGAGATTTGTCTAGCTCTACGAGGGAGAAGATATTTTTTACACAGGTTCAGGTCCCCTCGGTAGAGGATCCCTACATTCTGCTATAAATCACTATATGATAATATGTTACATGGTGCGCCAATGGCGATGATTGCCGGGTTATAATGACTCCGGCGTGGGAGCTCTCTCTTGAGCTCTCTCTACTTTTATTCTATCTTATTCGGCCTACTGATATGTGACATAGGAGCCTGTTTATATAGATGGCTGGGTCTCCTGGTCGTACAAGGTAAAAACTGGGTTATACGGAGTCCTAATCTTAGTCCTTTGTGATCTCCATGTCTTGAGTCCAACTTGTACAAGGATTCCGGGTTATCCAGAATCTTCCTTCTATGGCATCTTCCAAAGCTGGGTTATCCTGAAGCTGAGTCACTCTCTGGCCGACTGATCCTCTGGCTGAGTCATCCTCTGGCCGACTGATCCTCTGGCTGGGTCATCCTCTGGCTGACTGATCTTCTGGCCGAGTGATCTTCTGGCTGGGTCATGCTCTTTACTTGTCTTGGGTATACCGGGTTATTATCCCCCCAACAACTACCACGGTCATCTGGGTACAATGCAGTACTGGTGGAAGTGGATAAGCTTACAAAGTACGCCCATTTCGTGCCACTGGCACACCCATTTACGGCGGTCACGGTCGCGCAAGCATATATCGACAATGTCTTCAAGTTGCATGGTATGCCGCAAGCTTTGATCTCCGATCGTGATCGTGTGTTCACCAGCCACTTCTGGCAGTCTCTTTTTCGCCTGTCCAAAACGGAGATGCGCATGAGCACAGCGTATCCTCCGCAGACTGACGGACAGATGGAACACGTGAATCAGTGTTTGGAGACCTATCTGCGATGTTTCATTAGCTCTTGTCCATCGAAATGGAGCCAATGGCTGTCGTTGGAGGAGTTCTGGTACAACACCTCGTACCACACGGCGATCAAGACGTCCCCTTTCCAGGCCCTGTACAATCATGCACCTCGCTACTTGGGTATTACTGATGTTTCTGTTCCAGTGG